>RJJA01000042.1:0-41927 GCA_003724045.1 Lepidurus arcticus | reverse complement strand
TTGAATATCGATATGGAACTCGATATGGGGTAAATACTGTAACGTGCCAAGTTGTTAATGATTCTCGTTACCAGACGTCTGATCCATTACTTTAGCCTGACAGGTACGATCAGTAGGTAATGAAAAGGCTATATTTAACGAAATTGAGAGCAATTAAGCAAGGTACAGTAGAGACACAAGGTGCAGCGAGTTTATGCCTTTATTTTACGTTTGCTTTCCCAGTTCGGGTCTGTTATTGTTGCCCTACGGTAGCATAATGTTTATCTTAGGGTATGTTTACGTTAGAAAAACAAGAAATTTGCCAACAGGGAGCTAAATTCTTACGTTGGAAATTTTGTTTGTTACATTTTTCTCGGAAAAAATCGTACTTTTAATCAGACGTATAAAATCATAACCTGGAATGAAGTTACTATCTAAAAGTTTTTCTTAAAGTGGCGTGACGGAATTGCGAGCTTGGAATATAAATCGAGATAATTCGATAATAAATTGAGAAAGGTTAAAAGGTACAAGTAGACTTTTATCTCAGTTGTGCACGTATTACGGAACAAGGCGATCGGACTGGTATAGAAACCCAAGAATGAAAATGGAAAGTTTTCTGTGTTGGGACAAAAAATACCTTGTTTTTCATGTAAGTATGTGCGGAGACCACGGATGGTCCCCTTTCTCGAGAAAGTAGAAAGTTAAAACCAAACTGGCTTAAAGTTTTAATTGTTGCAAGGTTCAATTTATGTTCTGAATTGAGTATTCTATCGCGGTTAGCACGGGTTACTCTGCAGTCGATCCTTTTGTACAATTTATGTGACGTGAAGCCAGCTTGCGTCTGTGTTTCTCAGAACCAGTACTTTGCGGGCTGTTTTATGGATAACTCGATTTGTGGTGTTTGTTTAGGGTTAGCATAACGTAACGTATACGAATGCGTATGGGCGCCGAGCGTAAAGAAAGAGGTATACAGCGACTTCGTTTGGGGAAAATCCTATTATTTTTCCCGTCTCGCATCGCACTGTTTATGGTATATACTTGCCATTCTAGAAACGGGGAAAAGTCGTATTGTCGACATTTCATTTCCTTCAAACAAACAAGTATTTCCTTGAAAAGGATATTTTTTTCCTTGTTGGGAAGATTTTGAGCCGGGAGCTTACGTAAATTCAAGAAGTTCTGGGATTCGATTTTCTGTTTGTTTCCCTTTCAGGTCAAAAGGAAGAGGGGGGTCTTAGCTTTAAAATTTACTTGATAAGTTTCTGACGTGGAAATGTATATGCTCCTGTGAAAAGGTGAAAAGCGATTTGAAGGCAAGGAGAGAGACCCCAATCTAAAGGAGAAGCTGGGTCACTGTTTTAAGGCCATAAATACCCCTCAACCCCTTCGCCTCTTCGCAAGCATACTAATGAGAAAGGCCCAGGCACAATAATGGTTCGAAATTGTTCCTTCTCAGTGAAGGAAGTCAGTGTCATGTGTCAGGGAGCGTCACAATCCAATCCAGGGGCTTCTTTAGCAATAATTAAAAGGCCTTGCGGCGCCGTAAGACTATCCAAATCTTCCCCCAAGCAGCCTCTATAATTACCTCCAGCAAGGCCTTTGGCTGTCCTTTTAATAGTACTTTTTATAGCGGTACTCAGAGGTGCTGATCCCCCCCCCCCCAGACACAAGAGGAGTCCCCCCAACCCATATAAATGCCCCCCCCCCAATTTTCGAGAAGGGAATTCCATTCAATTCCCCCCCCCCCCAGAACATCGCCAAGAGGAGTTACTCCTCACGACCCCCTCCCCCCATAAGCACCACTGGCGGTACTGTTACCGTCGAGTTTTACAACTCCTGAAAAACCGTGCAAGTTACAACCAGTGCTTAAAACAGGACCCGGGGGAAACCGATCCAGATCCAGGTATCCAGGATCCTCTTTCTTTTCGTTGCAGTTTTTTTTATTTGTTTTAAAAAGAATACGTTCGACGATGGGCTGGTGAAGTCTGACGTAAAGGTTTGTTCAAGTTTCAGATGTCGCTGGAATAACACGGGGATCCATAGAGCGGGTTTTTAAATCAATAATGAGCGTTTGTGAGGAGAAAAAGATGAAAATAAGCAGACGAGAACATTTGGGAGGATGTTTTTGTTGCCCTACTAGCCTGATATAAAACGCAAGCTTAGCATCTTGGGGAAGTAAAGGAGAGAGAAAAAGGAATTATAATACCATAAAAAAGAAGCAAGGAAAAATGAAAGAAAAATTGTTTGCTAACCCAACATGAGTATCGGACTTGGCACGCGAGCCACCCAACTTACTAGACTCTTTTGCTCGTCACTCACCAAAAAGGCGGAAGAAGTAATCTTACAAGCGAAGCAAACGAGCTAGCTATATAGAGCCAAAGAACGCTAGAATAGCCTACAGCGAGAGGGAAGGGAAAGAAGCGCAAAAAATTATCGTCCACAGCCTTTATATTCGCCTGTCTTGGCCTGTAATATGCCAGCGTCCGTCGAATTTAACCTAGAACCGTATAGAAGCTCCCGTGAAGTTATATGGCTAACGCGTTCCCTTTATGGCTGCAGTCATATCTGCCCAATGTCTTTGTGGCCCAATTTGTCATATATCTTATTTATTTATTAAACAATGTATTTACATTATTGTCATTTCTACTGACTTTGGTAGTTAATGTACGCAGTTATTTATCGAATGATTTTTTGATTATTGTAATTAATTTGCGACCCTAAGTTAGGAATTGGAAGATTATCAAACTTGTCAGTTGACTAAGGAAGTTTCATTCATGGAGCTTGACCAACAAATTGACTATACTAAGGTATAGTCAATTTGGTATCGAAGGTATGTAAGGTATTGACTGTACTAAAGTATACTAAGACACTATATAAAACACCTTAGTATAGTGATTACTAAGGTATTGACACTATTACTAAGGTATTGACAGAGTAAATTAGACACTATACATTGTACTTAGACAAAATTCATTCTGGAAATAATAGAATATGGTGTAATTTGTAAGATTGTAGTGCGCTTTGATGTGATAAGTAATTTAGATATAAATTACAGAGAAGTAATTTATTTCCTTTGATGGCGTATTTTTTACATTTTGGGCCATCCGTTTAGGTAATTTATTTGGGCATACAATTCATTCGGAGGAAGAAAAGATGTATAAGAGACTTTACCTTTCATTGCTATAACAAATCAATAACCCTTTGTTTCGTATACGAATATATGTTTTTCTAGACTTTCTTTCCTTTCCTTTTTCATTTTGTTGTGTTCGAGGACCTGTTTTTCATCGTACGTTAGACAGAAGCCGAACGCAATAACTTCTGAACCGTTGACGTTTCTAACCCGTTCTAAACGGTTTTGGATAATAGGGTGCTTGGATCAGAAGAAAATTGAGAAAGGCAATTTCTTCCAGATTTGTAGCTTTATTTGAAATCCAAAACGGCGTGTGTTTTAGTGATCCCGGGTGTAACTCCAAACGATTCGGTGGACCGAACGCCACTGGATTTTCCTTTTTAATAGCTTCTACGCCACCAGATCGGAGGAAAAAAGAAGGATGAGAAAGCAAAGAGCTCATAGCTATTGAAGGCGCACTTGTTTCCTGCTCGTCTTAAATGTCTTTTTAATCAGTCGCTGTCACTTGTGCTTTCTTTCCGCTTTTCTACAGAATGCTCGATATAAGCGAGCACTCTCTTAACCCACTCTTCGTATTCTTCTTCTTCCTCCTTCTTTTACAAGTATTATACCAATAACGGAGGCGGCATGCCCAAGTTGGTATATAGGAAGTTCGCTTCTACCGGGACGTATCACACAAGGACGACTCGACAATAGAGCTTTTGCCAAATTACGCCTCTCGCGGCAAGAGTTGGCGAAATCCGCCATTTTGAGTACATTTAAGTTAAGTAAACAAACAACAACAAACTGTTTTCCGTGAACATTGGTTTTGCTTTGTGTCTTTTGCTTTGTATCATATTGGGTCTTTTTGTTTGTTTTCCTGAGCTACTTGTAAAAGCTGTAAGCAAAACCAAAATATTCACGGAAAACAATTTGTTGTTGTTTGTTTACTTAACTTAAATGTACTCAAAATGGCGGGTTTCGCCAACTCTTGCCGCGAGAGGCGTAATTTGGCAAAAGCTCTATAGGACTACGGACCCCGACTACGGAAACCCTTAACCTAACATAGCCTAGTCCTTAAGTCGGGGTCCGTACGGGAAGTAGACACGTAGACAAGTAGAAGTATTAAAAAGTACATCACAAGGACTACGGACCACGACAGAAGGACGCCAAACCTAACCTATACCAAACCTAACCAATATTGGTCCCTTAAAAGGTTATGGTCCTGGCGTCCTTCTGTCGGGCCCTTGTGTCGGGTACACGGAGTCCTTTTGTCTAGTCATCCTTGTGTAACGTCGACTTCCGTAGTCCTTAAGTCGGGGTTCATACTCCTTAAGTCGGGTACACCGTAGTCCTATGGTCGCCGCTTCTAGCGACCTCTCGTAGTGGTAATTGGAACCTTAAACAACATGACAGTTATTGAAATCAATTCGACGTTTTGGCACGTGTAAGCCTCGCCAGTTAATGTAAAATTTTCTTATTTCGTGTTCTGTTATATTAGACAGGGTGCAATTGGTTGACGAAAGGAAGAATGTCGAGTCAAGTCTATTCTGAGGAACGAAAATGAAAAGACATTTCTGAGTGAAAGCAGCAATGTACGCATATCTTCAGTTTTCTCGTATTTTTTTGTCTCGCGCTATTGTTGTGCTATATTAGATGTGCCATGTTTTGCATGGCGAAGGGGAAATGTCGATTTGAGTCTTTTGGGGAGGAGCCTTGAAGAGTGAGCAACAATGAATTGAAATTTATAGTGGGCATAGGGACGTTGCAGAAAGAAAATTGTCTATCTCCTTGACGATTCGCTTGCGTCTCCCTATTTAGAATTTTTGTATAGGGATAATAAGGTTTTCTACGGAGAACGCTCCATAGAATCCTTTGGTCAGAGAGCTGTTGTGGCCATTGTTAGTGTCTTTTCACACAATACCGACAATAGAATCGGTCACCTTTTGGGAGAGAAGCGATCGAGAGAGAACTAGAGAGATGTGAAGGGGAAGTCGTCTCTCCATGGGTATTGGCTGGGGTATATAGGATGACAAGAAGCTAAAACATCCCACACTTGCCTTGTTGCAGTAATGTTTCTTCTGCCGTGTCCTTGGCAGTGATAAATGTGACACCAGCAGCCCTTGGTCCTTTCATTTTTTTAACCCCTGATAAACCTATATTAGTTTTGCCTTCTTCGCCGGACTCATTTGTTCTCCAGTATATAGCCAAAGTATTGGGGCAAGCAGGTCCTAAATCTTCAGGGCGGGGTAGGATTATAGCAAAGCTAAGCTATAGAAGAGATGCCCTAGCAGTTCTTCTTTGCTTGTAAGTGCTTACGTGTTTTTGTTGTTTTTTCAAGTACTTTCGTAAGGTTTTACCGATAATCAGTGGAATAGCTTCTGGATTTGCCAGAGCAGAAAAGGACTAGAAATGGGATACTTTTGTTATTTATTTATTCCTTTACGTTATGTGGTAAGGTGGCAGCGATAGAAACAGAACCTAGCTGTCTTATACACCGAATTCTGCCTTTTCAACCGTAATTTATCGTTTTTATTTTCTGAGATGCGTGAAATTATAGCTGGCACGGATTGTGTCGTGTTATCGTGCGAATTCGAGTTGTGATGCAAAGGCAAACAAAATATTTGCAAAAAGCGTGAATAATAGGGCTATTTTGAGCCCAAAATAATGGCCTCAATTATTGAATTTACAGACCGCTCAGGGTAAAATAATTTTGCTAATTGTTAAAATAGTTAAGTGCGAAATAAGTGTTGTTTGATTGTAAAGTTCAAGTGTTTTAAATTGAAAATAATTTTTGTTGGGAATGATTTGGCAGCCAAGCGGTTTGCGAAGGAATTGTGCATGTCACACCTCGCAATGAAGCTGTAACAGGTGTATGGTTTACATACACACGCGCAGTTTAACGACGCCTCGCAGGTGGCGCAAATGAACCGTGCTGGGCACAAGCTGCTGTTCGTGCAGAAATTCGTAAGAGATGCCTCAAACTTTTTAAACTTCCGTGTCGCTACAAAGCAAACTATAAATATAACACCACTTCCCATGACTCTTCTCTCGCTTCCTATAGACAAAGCCCTAGCGTAAGTTTTCTTTTCTGGGGATTTTACTTTCTTCGTTTATTTACGGAGAGAGAAAACCCTTGAAAGATCACTGAACGAGGAAAGCAGGGTCTAAAATAAACATCTTTGATGCCACTTAAAGAGTTCCCAAACGAAACAGAACAAAATAGAGTCAGCATGACATTGCGGTTCGCCGCCATCTTGGACGCTTCGCAAGCCCCGCCTCCATGGCAGCGGTACCTGTGTGTAGCTCAAACTTTATGACTAACCCCAGTTCTGTTCTTTCATAAATCCTAGCTTCGTTATGTGGGTCTGGGGTCATAAACTAGAGCTAGTTTTGGAAGGGGGTTCCCTGGTAACAAACTTGACGAGTGTTGGTTAATTTGTTGGCCCGGAAAGCAACATCCGTAATTGAGCTGTGTTACACACACCCTTAACCGTAGCAAGTAGCAACGGGCTACTTTCTTCACCCTCCCCCGGACTCACTGTCATTAATAAACTTGAAAGGAAAAAGTAATTAGTCTGTCGTCAAGATAAGTCGGTTAGCACTTTGAATTTTTTTCTAGCCAGCATTTGAACTTTCCAATCCAGAAAATAAATCTAAAAATAAAATGTCCCATATCTCAAAGCTAGAACGAGATTTTATGGTCTTATTTTTGAGAGATATAAGGTTGCGTCATGTCAAACTGTTGCTGCTCTTCCTCTCCCCACCGATTCTCCTGACCCAAGAAGCTGTTTTTAGGGGGTTCAAAGCAGAGCTACAGTAAAGTTCCACACACGGACGTCCAAGCCCATTTCGAACACCAGAGGCGAGCACAGGTTTGGATCCAGTGCATTCAGTGTCAGCGTGCGTGAAAAGACTTTGCAGTCCAAAAACGCCCTGGTGAATTTTAGCTATCAGCTCTTGGCTGACACTTTTCTTGGATTTTTTCCTTTCTCACGTATTGCTGGACTCGATAAATCTGACTTTTATCAGAGAGAGAATTTGTGTCGAATTATCCGGATTTTCCTTGCAACACCAAGTGCATTTGGGTGCAGAGACCCCCCTCCAATGAAAACAAAAAGTAACTTGTTACTTTTCGACAACATACACTTTTCTTCCTTGAGTGTTGCCGATGCCTGGGCGTGACAACAGTCCTGGGTGCCTTGTTAAGCACCCTCTTGGAAATGAAACAAACAATTCCTGTTACTTCATACTGGCGTAGTATTGCTTGGGACTGCCCTCCGGCGCTTTAAGTGACGGGATGCATTGTTAACGTTGATTTGTTCCCTTATTCACATAAAGTTGTGTTTTAAGAAAGGAAAAGAAGGAGGGAGATTGGAAAAAAAGTGCGTGCTTGGGTGTGAAGTGTGCACTATTGTTCGAGTCTATGCGCTGTCGCCTCTTCTGCTACTTGCCACACGCCCCAGCAAAAGAGATCTAGAGAGAAAGAGAGAGAGAAAATCTCTTAGACGTCCCGTGGTGTATTTTTAGGACCTATTCCCTCCGCGTCGTTCCGTCACATTCACCCGTCACGTCAGTTCAGTTAGTCCACCACACCAGCATTCCGCCATTGCAACAGCGCCACCGCTACCTTGCTCCGCCATTTTGTTGACCCGTTCTTCCTTCTTTTCCCACCGTTTTTTCTTCCATTAGTGTTGTAAACTTCTCTCTCGGTCGTCCAGGATTTTGAACCGAGTCCAAGAAGTTGGAGTTGGGGGTATAAACCTTACACTGTTTTAACTCCGTGACGTAGTCCAAAAGTCAGTCTAGGGATTGACAGACGCACGTGGTTGCGGTTACGAGGGACCCTTTCCTAAGCGGAAAAAATAAGAGACTGGGACTCCAAAAAAGCGCTGACGAACGTCTCGCCTAAGTTTCTCACTTTTAGGTTCTTCCGGAGGCTTTTCTTTGGAATTTTATTTTATTTTTTAAGACGCTTTCACGGACACCATAAGCGTATTTCCATTAATAGCGTAGCCGTTCGGGTCGGCAGTGTGCCATCCCAAGGACCTGACGCGTAGCCAAACGATTTTCTCCCCTTTTTCCTCTACGTCCATGCTCCACAGACTTAGTTTTTGGCAATACTCAAGATTTTAGAGGAAATCGAAACCTGAAGACGTGCGGAAAGGGGTGGAGTACACAAAAAAACGACAAAGGCGCGCCTGAGGCGGCGGGTACCGGCGGGTCCAGTTGTCCAGTATAGGAACGACGTGGTGTAGCCAGGAACGTTGAGTCCGTTGAGGCCCTTTTCAATTTTTTTTCCCTCTCACTTTTTCCCTTCTCCTTTTTATTTTTGTGAGGAGAGTCGTGTGGGACGGTATTAGTTTTGTGGCACTTTTAGATCGTTTTGACTGACGGGAGGGTTAATAGTGAGAGGGTGGAGCTTAAGGAAGTCGGGTGTAGTTGATACGTGACAGGAACTTATTAGATTTTCCGTAAGGGTTTTTCGAGGGTGGAAAGACGTGAAGGCGTGAATCGTTTGGGTGTAATTTCCGTTGCTAGGATACGAACAACACTTATGCCATTTGCAACGCAACGAATATACTCATATACTCCCCCACTCCTGCCCTGTTACTTGTTTGATCGCTTGTCGTGTTGGCTTTTAGTTTAGCCGTGTCCCCACCTTGTTCCAGACACCCAAAACCTCGGTATAAGACACCCAAGAAAAGCGTTGAAGGTGCTTAAAACAGTCGCGTTTTGTGCTGCGAATCGATAAGAGCAGTAAGAAGTCTTGTGGGGGAGGTCAGCACACGTCGAACACTCGTATTGACGGGAAGCTCTATGTAAAAAGGAGCGGGAATAAAGTGTGCAACAGATAGGCCTGTGTTGTGTGTGTATGGATTTCCAAGCAATGACTGCAGGCTTTTGTCACAACTTGAAAGTTTGAAAGTTCATTGTTGGGTGGATTAACAGACGTAAGACTTGCTAAACCATGATTGATTGGGTGTCCATTGTACGGGAGCATGGTCGCTTTTCAACGTACATGTACGCCGTACCCAACAAACTCAGACGTAGGAAAATGGAAGTGGCCTATTCCTTGCCGGACACGCACCAGACGGGTTGTGGCTATGCCAACGCCAATGCTGCCACGGACGGCCATGGTGGGGACTATTACCACAACCCACAATACGTCGACGAAGAAATGGATTGCTGCAACTGCTGCTTCCGAGTAAGTTGGCCCGCGTTGTTGAGGTTTTTGCTGTTTTTATCACTATTTTGCCTTCCTACTTCGGTCCGGGGAAATAAATCCACGTTCTTAAAAATAGAGGCTTAAAGAGGGGAAAAAATGCAAGTTGGAGTGGAAACTCGACTTGAAATGCGGCGAAGCAACACGATGTATAAACCCTAAGTTTTGGGTTTGAAAGCAAAGAGAAACCGACGAGTCGGAAGGGAGCTCCAGAAACTACCCAATTCCTTTCTGTCACACTGTCCCATCAAGCTGAGCTAACATTGGGATGGGCCACCGCTCCGCCTCACACATCCTTTGCCCCGAAGCAAAAACAAGCAAAAGCAAGCCAAAGACCTTCTGCGAAAGGATGAAGAGGGTATCTAGTGTGCATACACAAGAGTGCAAAATTTAGCAGCAAACTTGGAGGACTTGGGATGTTCATTCCAGTGGTTCTAACTTCATCGACACCCTGCCAATATTAGGTTTAGGGGTTTTCGCGCTAAAAACGTTTCCTTTCAAAACCGTATTGCTTGGTAAGCGCTGGGAATTTCCCGCGTATTCATGCGGAGAATTGTATACAGAGAAATTTGTTCGAAAAACGGGTACGTTTTACGGATTAATTGAGTATTCTATATTCAATTTAAACTGTATATATTTAATATAAATATAGTGGACGCCGCTTATTTAGAAGCTTTGTTTCCTTGGTACATATTTCCGATTAGAATCTCCGCTTATTAGAATCGATATCAACTTGACAAACGTGATCACAATAAGCGGCAGCTACTGTATTTATGTAAAGTTGTAACTATATATTCAATTCAAATGTTCAGGGTTTATTTTTTATTTAATAAATAATTTTGTTAATAGCTTTAGAATGTATAATAATAAATAATTTTTGGAATCGATAAAAGGCATATTGCATACCGAATCATTGTACTTTTAGTGATTGTTATTCTATTGTTTCTGAAATCTCATATATCGAAACGTTGGCAACTTTTACTATGGAGAGGGTAATAAATCAACCAAAATATTCATATATTTTGTATAACTTTTTATTTTCATTACAGAGCGGCTTTTAGGGCCCTTTCAGCTGTTAGTGGTATTAAAAGTCCATTTGGAGTGTAATTTGATGTCGCTTAGGCTTTGGGCGTGCCTCTAATATTCCAGAGGCAGTAATTATATTTGGAGCCTGAAAGGGTTTAGTTGTTGAGTTGTTAAAGGCTTGTCAAAAGCCTGTCAAGAAAAAAAAACGGACATAGATTTTACTGTAGGTCTTGGCTAGGAAGGTTCAAATGTGGTTCTATATCTGTGGCGCATCTCCTGCGCTCGAGGTCACACACTACACAGCTTCTCGGGGGTGTTTTATAGGAACCTGATGTAAATAGTGAGACACTGCAGGGGCTTCCAAGACCAAATAATCACATTCGGAACGCACTTTGGCTTGCTTTAGCCCAGCCCGGAAATACCCCAATACTTTTTCACGAGCTCTTTAACTGCGCCCTGCGTTGCAACCAGCTCTATAAACCACGGCGTACCAGGGCCTGAACAACGAAGTTATTTAGCAATCGAATTGAGAAATAAAAACAAAAAAACGGCGTTCAATCTAACGCACGTTCAGAACTACTCTTGTATTTCTGGAGAAAGGCCCTGAATAAAAAGCACACTTAAAGGAAAGAAATAAACTAGAATAACATAGTAAAAGGCGCTTTCTTGTCTTGTTGCTCCTTTTGTGGACGGAGAGTTGTGGGGAAGAGGGCGCGCTATTATAAAAGGGCGGGAAGAAAGTAGCTTGGTACACAAGAGTGTTACACCCAACACAGAGAAGGTCTCATGGGGTTCTTTCTGATATCAAGGGAAGAGAGGGAAATGAATTGCTTATGATGAAAACATGGATTGAAGCGAGCAGAGGCTGAGCTGTAATATCTTTCCCATCCTGATAACGATAAGGGAGTTTATATGAGTGCTCGCAGTACTCTGTTCCTGTCCCGGCCAATCTATTTACTACTCCGCGTTACTAAAAACGCATTCCCTTGTTACGTACCCCATTTTCTCTCCCTCTTCTTTTCTGCGACAAGGAAAAGGAAAATTCAAGGAAAAAAGCCGTGTCGTGAGCGAGAAAGTTTGGAAGAGCTTTCATTAAAGGAGCTTATTAAAAAGAGACTGTCTGGCAGAACGAGAGATGCTTAGTAAGAAGGTAAGGTATTTCGTGTTGTGGATTGGACAGAATTGAGGCTGGCTGTGTGTGTTCATGTGCTTGGCAAACGTGAATTTGGCATCTCCTTTTGGGGCTCAAATTGGCAGTACTTTCCGTTGAAAAGTCTTCCTGGCATAATAATCGTATCCTCTCGAGGGTTTTGCCGGAATCATGAAACTAAGCTTGCAGCGTTTGGGGATGTAATATTGCTTGCGAATTAGAAAACTTTCTGCAAATGAGAATAGCGCTTTGCCCATCCCTCACATAAAAGCTAAAACCCGAGCGAAAGTTATACGACCAAAGCACGAGTCCAGACTTGGGCTCTTACGGGAGGAAATCATCGGCAGCTTCGTTTCTTTAGGGACGGGGAAATAGTTAACCAAAGCGTGATAGAGCGTCCATTTTCATAAAATGTCCCGATATGAGGAAGAATGGCACTTCATATATCATCTCTTTGGTATCGAACCGGGGAAGAAGCTGGGGTTTCTTTTTAGCAAAAAAATGCCTTTCTTTGGGTTAAAGTGAACCAAAAAGCGAATTTTACGATTTTCTCAAAATTGGTTCTGAATTGCAAAATAGGAGAATTTCCTAGTAAACAATCCTTGGAGTAGAGAAAACCCGATAAGCTAAGGGGGTATTTATGTCTTGTCATGTGGATCGCTATTAAGTTTCAGTTTCTACCCAAAACGAAGTGATTTTAGGCGTTTGCGAGGTTTTTTGGGGAATTTTGAGGTATGATCTTTGCAAAAAGCGTCTTATTGGATTTGCGAGTAAAGAATACGGGGTTTTCTGCAAGTTTTTTGGCAGAGATTTGCACTAATGCCCATGGTTTCTTTTTACTTTCTTTGTATTTTTTTACGCTTTTCTAAGAGATTGGTTGGAAAACGTTGCCCAGTTTTCCATCTACGTATTGGTGCACACTAATCTTGCTTAGTTTCTCCACCTACTCCTTCCGACAGTGATGGGCTTCATAACTTCTAACTATACGCTGCTAAATAACCGCCTTAGTTGGCACGAGTTCCGGTCTTAAATATCCGGTGTTATTTGATCAGTGTTTGTCCTTGTTTTCGATATTGCAGTCTGGTGAAAGAAAAGTTGCTCGTCTTACAGAAGCAATTTCCTTCCTCTCATCAGAAATAAAGGGCATCAACATTACCAGCTGCTTGCTGTCGTTCGCCTTTGAAAAATCGAAGCTTCGATTCCGAATGCTCTTTCTTTATGCATTCGTACAATAGCCAAAGCTTTCTTATTTCCTAAGGGGAAGCCATTATGGTATAAAAGTTCAAGACCTTGTCAGGTAGATGCAAGTTTAAATTGCCCGATTGATAACTCGGCTCAGAAAAGCTTTTTCTTGTGCGTTTCTGAAAATAAAAGTTTATCTTACGGTAAAAACAAATAAAAGCTCTACTCGCAATATGATAGAAACAATTTCTTGTGTTGAAGCATAGGAATTTCGCCCTTATTGCAATTCGATGTCATTAAGGTCCAGTTACCCTACTCCAAACACGAGAAAATCGCCCTTATTGCAGTTTATTGTCACTAAGACTTTTTTCTAATACTGTATTCCAGGAAAATCGACTTAATCGTAATTTTGTATATTAAAACACTATTGTAACTGGAACTACTTAATGAGCCATGATTTGCTCATAATAAACAAGAAATTGAAGTCAACTTACAAGTTCATGAATTTCACGGAGATGATTTTAGATTTGGAGGTATACGTTAATTTAGTGATATCTTACTCCCCCTACTCGCTATGCTATTTTGTTCTAAATATTCGCATAAGAGATCTACCGTTACCTGTGTTGGAAAATATCGTGTCGAATGAAGGTTATTTTATCATACCATACACGTTTTGAGTTGGCAATACCGAAACAAATCTGAAAGTTTTCTTTTTTGTGTACGGATGGATGCTATGCATGGGCTTAAGTTGTCTTGGAAACACGTGAAGCAGATCAAAGGTTTTATTTCTAAGCACCGCCTTGGAATCAAAATCAAGTGTTGTTGATATAGACTGCGAGTGACTAAGGTGAACGTACTGTACAGCAAAAGGAAGAGCTATTTGAATTGGTGAAGATTCAATGCCTGACATTCAAGCTCCGATCCATTGAGGCACGCTCTCCATCTTTTGTGTTATTATAGTGTCTCATAGCATCTCCTGTAAGCACACTTAGACTATTGATCCATCAATGGATATGGCTGTAAGCTATGGTTGCCGGGTACTTTTCTCCATCTTTATAGTTTAGCGTGCGACATTCTATCTATACGAGAAGGACGCGTGGGAATGTTTGGCAAGGTGATTTCCTCACTTCGGCACATTGACACGGGATACTTTTTATGTCTTTTTTTGTTGTATTCTGGACCGTTATTTGTTTTTTATTTGTGTTTTCTATGGAGAAACCTCTCGCCAAACTTGAAAAAGGTAGCCAGTCAACGATGTAAGGAAAAGTTTTATAACGTTTCGCATTACACGTTGATTGATTACAGCTTATAACCTGCTTCCCTGGTCACCGAATCCCGAAAGGCAACAGCATTTCAGCGCAAAGCTTTCGGCTAAGATGGATTGCTGTCTATTCGTTACTCCTTTCGGCTTTTCGCTTGTATTCACAAGCGTTTTTATCCTTTCTTTCTCTCTTCCATCGCTTTTGAGTAATATTTCGAACGTTTTTAAGAATCACACAGCAAGCTTGATGGTGCAAACTTTTCCATTCCTGTTACATTCGTTGTTGCTGGGTAACATGAAGACTTTGAAACACTCGTGTTTCAGATTAAGCAAAAAACTGCAGTGCAGCAGTTTCGAACAATTGCTGGAGCTAATGGTGCAGCTTTTGTCTTGCGATATTCAATTCGTTATTATGAAGTGGGTAATAATGCATGGTGTAAGGCATTTAGACCGTCAAAACTAGCCATTATAAACGGGTATTGCAGCCACTAGTAAAACTTTCCCAGTCATGTTGCATTCATTGTTGCGGTTTCCGTTTGTAACAGTACGACTTGGAGATTAACATGATACGGCTGAATAAAACGTGCAATTTCAAACAGTTGTTGTAGCTAATGGTACACTCTTGTCTTGCGATATTAAATGCCTTATTGTGAAGTGTATAGGTAATATCTGGGTAATATACTAGCATTGTAAGGCGTGTAAGCTTGCGAAACGCATTTTAGGCAGTTATTGCAGCTAATTGTACAACTTTACCAGTCGTGCTGGATTCATTCTTGCGGGCTTCTACTTGGTAACAATACGACTTTGAAATTGACGCAGACAAAACTGCAGGTGTGTTTTTTTCCAAACAGTTGTTAACGTAATGTCATACAACTACTGGCACACCAATTTTGCCCCTGTGTTGTTAGATTCAGTAGTGTGAGTAATGTCGATTAGTAGGTAATACTAGTCTTTTAGGGCAGTCAAACTAGCAAAACCAGTCATCGTAAACATTACTACAGCTAATGATCCGTCTTTCCTCACATTAGGTTCAGTATGGAATCCGGGTTGGTTGGTAACACAAGCTTAGTCATTGAAGACCGAAGCAATTTCAGACAATTAACTACAGCTAATTGTACAGCTTTTTGTTACGTCAGGTTCACTGTTGTAAAGCACTTGCTAGTACCGCGATCATTCTCACAATGAAAACTTAGTGAAAACAAACGATGTTACCCTAATTTTTAATGTTCTACTAATGTTTTATGCATATTTTTTCCCATCCACAGAGCCCTCGTCATGGACGTAACGCAGACGATCGATCTCCTTCTCCCACACCTGGAAATATGCACACGCTCGTCAGCAACAAGGATTATTCGGACGGAATTCGTCCCGTTGCGGCCACTGAGCGAATTATTAGTCAGGGCGTATCTCATCCACCCAACTTGGCTAACAAGGACGGCAGTCCCAAACAGGTAAACAATTCCAACTATTGCAATTTATGTACTTGCTACTTTCCCTTGTTTCCTAACTTTGCAGGAAGCTCAGCTCACTCTATGTTCACGTTACTTTGAAACGAACTTTAGCTAAACTAACTGGATTTTATCAGAATTGATACAAAAGTTGGGATTATTTCTCTCGTTCCTTTTGGTTAAAGCTCGTTCCAGGTCCAGCGTTTTGTTCTTTAGCATTCCGGGAAAGAATTCCGGGACTGGGCAGGTTTTTTGTTGGTTCCACGAGAATACTGCCAGGCGTTGGCAGGAGAAATTGCTTAGCCTTGTCATTTTTTATCCTCTTTTTTGTTTATAGTTCAGTTTTTTCGTTGTTTCTTAGCTGTTGGTTAGCACCTTACTGGGTCCGTATGGTGCAAGAGAAATAGGGCTCCAAATGGGTAGAGACTTTGCTCACCAAGTTCACAAACCTCCGTATTCCTCTGGCAAAACGCATTCGGGTGTATTATTTGCAATTGGTATTTTGGTCAGTTGCAACGGACGCAATAATGTATGTGTCGGAGTGTATTAGCGAGTGCCATTGTCCAGTCATGTCCAGACTTTGTACTTCTTGTGTGCGAAATAATAACAAGAAAAGTAGTCAGTAATTATCCAGAAACGCTGCGCTGTTCTCAACGAACAAACGTCTGCGTGGAGTTGAATTGATCTTCTTCGGCAACTGAATTGGAAGCAAGTATTAAAGCGCGAAGGGACATGGAAAGCATGAGTGATTATGTAAAAGCTCTGCAAGATGGAGTTGCAAACCTGCAAACTGTCACCCGACTTGTATGTGTCTGGCAAAAACTGGTCTCTCTTAACCTAATATACGACCCAAGGCGAAAACCAGAAATGTCGGTTTTGGGACGACAGCGCAAACTTATGTATTGGTTTACCAGTTGGGGAAATGTAAAAAAGGGTTGAAAAGAAGTAAAAAAAAAATAAAAAAAAATAACGCGAGACCAATCTGGGGTGTCGGAAGCTGTGGGTAACTTGTATATTGGATCTTAGGCTTTTTGGCCGCGGGCGGGAAGAAATATTACTGTCATCTTGTGTGCTTGTTCTGTTTTGGCGGCTCCCCCACTCGTACTAATTTTTTTTTGTCGCAATTGCGAGGTTTTCGGCTCGTGTTGATTCCTAAATCATAAAAATAGCAATCATTGTCTTCGCGCAGATTTATGATCCCAAACCCTACACGTGAAGTTTACGACATGGCTTCTTTTGGGAGGGGGAAGCTTTCGCTGGGATAATTGTTTGCCCACATTTAGAAGATAGTTTCGCACTAAAAAAATCTTCCTCGTTATACCTCTAAAGTGCCCTCCCTTATTTTTTCTTCTCCAATTTAGGGTTTGGGAACTAAAGAAGTTTCTAGTGTCTAGTGTCTTAAGATGTGTCGTTCGGGCTCGATTTTTTGCTGCAGTTTGCGGTGAGTAGTTGAAGTGAGGGGAAAAAAGTAAGAAATGAAGTTTATGTACGGAGACATCCAGTGGGATATAGTAGTATTACTGGAGACTGTTGTGGTGTATTAGGATAAGACTAGCGCTTCCATCTCAGGGATTTACGCCCCATTGCATTAGCATCAAAATCGCTCTAAAAAGCCCCGTTAACTGCCGTCTGTTTAGAAGATTTTTTCCTGGGTTGGCGCCGTGAGCTATACAAGGTCGAGATTGTGTATTGCTTTTCGACAAAAAGGCCCTCAAGATAGAAAAGAATATATTTAAAAATAGATAAAAAAAATGGAGAGTGTGTTGAAAATTCCCAAAGGAGTGCTTTAACAGACTTTCGGTGACTAGCATTCAATAATAGAGTGATCCGCGACAAAGATATCGTCCACAGCAATGCAGTTCTCTTTTTAGGGTTTTATACCTAGGCTAGACGGGACAAGTTAATGACCGGCAATTACGAGTTAATCCTTCTACCTGAATTAAATGAATTTAAGTGTGTCGTCTAGAAACAACAACGTTAAGGTTAACGATCATATGCTGACTCTTAGAAATTAGAAACTGTTGACGAAGTTTTAGAATGGACGAAGTTGTTACAACCTCTTTAACTCTGGCGAGCATTAGCTAATCCCTTCTCTGACACTTTCTCTTCTGCGGAAGATTAGTAGCTGAACGAGAAGAAATATTTCTGCCCGAAAACTTGTAAAAAAATGAAAAAAATCATTGGCCATATGTGAACACGCGAAAACAAAAATGTTTTGCCTTTCGAATGAGTTTTCTGGCGAGAGTGTGTAATGTTCTTTGTGAAGGTGCAACACCTAATAAGAATTGGAAAGTTTTAAGCGTAGCAAAGCATATTTCTTCGTTTCGGGAAAAGTCTACTTCCCGAAAATGAACAACACAGATTTGAAACGTCCATCCTTTACCGTTGCAAAAATCTTTCGACAGGAAAGTGTTAAAACACGTGAAGGTGTAGCCTTGCTTCATTAAAACGAACTTTGCAGTTTGTCGACTGGACTTTCATCAGCTATTCCCCGTTATGGGACTTGTTGAGACACCTTACAAGTTAACGGGGTTTAGCGTCCCGTCTAGCTTAGGTGTTAGGGGAACTTTTTTTTGGCAGATAATGAAGATTTTCGGTCGATTAGCGGGTAAAACCTCGGGTTTCAAACCTTTTTGTGAGCAGGTTATTTAACACTTGCATGGGCGAAGTACGGGGAAGGAGCATCGAAAAGAATCACAAACTGTCTTACATTAACACAAGGCTCCTTGCCAGGTCATAAGTCTCCGTTTTTTTTTTTTTTATTATTTTTCGGGGGCAGTTTTTGCCCTTCCGTGAGCCAGAAAGTAACCTCGTAAAGTATACGTATTTTTCTCAGGGGTGTGATTTTTAAATTCCCCCAGTTTTGGCTTGTATTTCTTCCGCAAGTTCTCGGCGAGAATAGCGACACAATGGAAGGTTGGCCCGGGACCGTCTTTAGTGTACTTTAGCTTGGCACACCGAAGGTCTGCTTTAGCCTTTTGCTTTATAGAGTCTGTCCTTTTTACTGACGCGGGGACCTGTGGGAGCATTATGCAAATTAGACCTTATACAATCTTTTGAACAGCTTGGAATAATAAGGCCATCCATTTTGACGGTGTTTGGCGCTTGCCACAATGCGCAGCTTTTTCTTCAACGAATTTTTGCTGAGCGTTAGTAAATTGGTTCCGAAAGGGAAATTATAGTTGCCTGTGTGACAAAAGGTTGTAAGGAAAAAGGTAATTAAGATAGTTAATCTGGAATACGTTAGTAGACCAACTTGATTTCGATTCAACTCCGCGGAGGGAAAGATAAATTGTATTGCGTAGGTGAAAAGGCGGGGCTTTGAAACGGTTCCCAAATGGTAAACAAGTTGATGTCATTCCCACTTATGTTTCTCCATTGCTTCCCGGGAATTGAGTAGTTTTTTGTTTATTTATTTCTTCCTTTTCTTCAAATATTTCTTCTGTTTCTTTGGCCAGCATTAGCGCAGAACGGGGGACATTTTTGGCTCGTGATCTTGGCACGTGTTGGGGAAAACCAGCACGACCAGCTGCCATTGAGGGTAAGAAAAGGGAGGCAGGGGTAAGGCTAGTAGTAGAAATGTGGATCCTTGCGGTACGCCGTTATTTCTTTTACTTTTTTTCAGCTTGTGGTTTAGGTCACTGGATTCCCCGTTCGGCCAACCGAATGAGAAACGTCCCACTTTTATCTGATATTGGCTTGGAGGGTAGTAATGGTATGGCTGTATAGGTAAAACCTACAAGCCTTAAATTTCTCTTATCGGACGTCTTCGTTGAATCCGCTGACAGCCTTTGACCGTGGCCTGCGGATTCCAGCTCTCCACACTAAATATAAACTACAATGCCGTCTTTCAGAAGCTTGGCTTATTTATTTTTTTAAGTGGCGGGATTTTTGGCCTTGGAAGAAGGAGCAAAAATACTTTGAGTTTCCCCAGAATTATCTTTTTTTTTCGTTCTTTTCTTTTAGCAGTCTTTGAATAGAGCCAAGAATAGAGCACTCTGGAGAAATTAAAATGAACTTGACTGGAACTAAAAGAGTATTATAGTAACCCACGTCTGCCCACAAATCCCCTCTTCCATTTTGTTCTTAGAGTCTTAAGCACGAGATTGGGATTGGGACGCTATATAACGGATGTGCAGTGTAGTATAAAATTGATGAGAAAACTTTACGAAGTTCTCTTGGTTTAAGAAAACTATTCCATTGCTATGTTAACGCGTGTAATCTCATTAGAAAGCGGTTTCGCGAGATCTTGAACGTTTTTACAAATTATTATTCTTTCCGTTGCCTTCCCATTTCTTTACAGACTTCTTTAATCTTGAATCCACAGCTTGTTAAAAATCTCCCCGTTTTTATCTCTAATTAGGCGGGGAAAAACGAGGCAATTAGAAAAGCTTGAGCGCTCGGCTTGCACCAAGCTAAGAAGCAATTATCTCGGAAAGCGAGCTCCGTTTCTGAATTTTTTTTCCATTCTTAAATCTCGTGTCGTTTTACACATATGGTTAACCCTTTGGGAAACATCAGTTCCTTTGTATTATGCCCGATAATGTGACGCTGTAACTGGCCTAAAAGCTGTGGAGAGTCATTAAGAAATCGATTACATCAAAGGGGTAGGATAGTCTCCGTCTTCGGGTGGGTGGGAGCAATGAAGAACGTATTGCATGCGAAGGCCAACACGATAAGGTTGTACCCCCACCATTTTGAATTACCTTGGAATGCCTTGTATTGATCGGAAAAAGGAACAAGGAGGGAGAGAACGTGCTTTCTGGGTGGAAAAAAAGAAAGTCGACGTTCCTACCAAGGCATTGTTTCGAGTCGTTTACACACAGGAGGAATTTCTGTTGGGTCAGTTTGGGGGGGGCTGTCGTCGACTCGTCGCAAGGTGGACGAGTAACAAGGAGAAAAAGAGCTGCTCATAAGACCAAAGTAGAAATTGCTGTGCAATCCAGTCATTGTCCATTACTTCCCCTTGGTAGTTCTCCCGCTCCCAGTACTTGGCCAAGATAGAGACGAGTCAGAGGTTCAGTGTTGGTATACAACGCTCAGCGACGACGACGAAGTCGACAAGGACGTATAGGCAAGAAACAAGCGTTACGTGTTGAACTGAAGTTTTGCCATTGGATACAGTAAGTTGCCAGCGGTGTTGTTGCCAAAACATGAGCCATTTCCACAGCCCCTGATGGGCCGTTCGACTCCTCCTGCTGCTGCTGTGCTAGGCCTAAGTCGGCGACTCTGTTGTTGGCTGTTGCTCGGCAAAGAACGACGGCGACGAAAAAAGAACAAAACGGTGCGTTTTCGAGCAGGCGTCGATACCATTTCCTACAGTGTCTCCATAACAACCTCCCAAGCCTCCGAGTCTGTTGCTTGCAACATCCCCAATGGAAACGCCAATCAGGTGTGTACTCTCCAGAAAATTTCAAAAAATTTCGAAATGAAAAGAAGGAAAGAAGAAGAAAACCCGCGAAGTTTATGCATGAGAAATGCATGAGAATCCGCTCCGAACCGTGCTTGTACTCGAAACATCTCTTCCATATTGAGTTCTGTTTTTTTTTATCTCGAATCAAAATTGCCTTATTTTTCTTTGAGGCAGAAGATCAAAAGAAAGAATGATGGGTGTTAGTAGTTATTATGTTTTTGTCTCCGTAGGTGCAATAATCTAGTAATAACAGAACGCTTTGATAGTGTTTGGAGCGGTATATCGTTTTAAAATGTAGACAAAAATTTTGAACTTTTGTCTCTTTTTTTTTTTTTCATTTCGTGTGAGGGAAAAGCGTAGCAGAGATTCTTTTGTCCAACGTGGAAAACAGTTCCAGAAAGAAAAGCATATTTCCGTGTGTATTGTGTATATTACCACTGCAATGGCAGGGACATTTGACAGAAATAGGTTCCAGTCCCAACCTTGCATTTTGTCCATTTTTTGTGGCTTAAAACGAGCAAAATGGTCGGAAAACAGTCTTTTCATCCGGTAAAACCTGGAAGTATAAAACATATATGCAGAGTCACGATATATGCAGAGTCACGTGGAATAGTGGAAAGGAGAAATAAGCTAAGGCAAAGAAATCGTCTTGGATGCCACGTGGACGTTTAGGTTTAGTGTAGATCCTTCCGAGCTTGCAAGCTAAAATTAGAGGTAAGTATAACCTCAGCTGTGTAGTTGCTTGGCAAGATAGGAGTTGGATGTGCCCGTGAAAGCTATAGTTTCCTTAAGAGCAGGAGAATTACTCATTTACGAATATATTCTCAAGTCGAGTGGGGATTTTTGGCTCCAGAAGGCTTCTTCCAGTGGGTGTTAGGCAAGGTTAATTACATACGACACTTGCTACTTAGTTTCTGTGATTGCCTAATTAGGAGCTACAGCACCGTAAATTGACGTGTGCAAGACCTAAACATTGATGGTTGTTGGCCTAGACATCCGAAATTTGAACTAGAAACAACCGTTGAAAAACGAGTGACGCATTCAGTAGGAATATTCGTTCGATTTCTTCCTAGCTCGCGTTCTTATAGGTTCTTCGATTCTTTCCAAGACTGTTTAAAGACTCCAGCCTTGGTTGTTCAATGATAAAAAACTTGGAAAATTCGAAGTATAAATAAGCGTGGTGACGCAGCCAATGAGACAATTCGTTCGATTCGTCTAGATGCTTCAATCCTTTCAAAGACCTAAACATTGTTTGTTGATGGGCCTAGAATCCGAAATTTAAACTAGAAACAACCGTTGGACAACGAGTGACGCAATCAGTAGGGAACTTCGTTCGATTCTTATACGGTAGTGGAAGTCATTTCGGAAGACTTTCTTCTTTCGAAGAATTTTAAAAGACCCCGAATTGGTTGTTGGCGCATTTGACACCTAGATGGCTCAAGCTGGACTGGGAAGAAGGTTAATTTTGTCTTGACAACCGTCTCCCCCCTTCTTCCTGTACCGTACTCCCCTCTCCACACTCACCTTGGGACACCTGTGCCATTGTAGTGATCATGTGTACCATCACCATACCTGCTGCATGGAGCGTTTAGCTTGCACGCAGACCTGTTTTTCCCCCCTATCGTCCCACGTTACATTGTGCCTTAAGCGAAAAATTGGGACCTGAGCTGGCAGGGGTTTGGCTTGGCGTTGCTCTGAGTAACATTCCGAACCCACTCAGCAAGCATCTAAAAGCAAGCCATGGCTAGCAACAACCTTCTAACGGTGGTAACGGTATTTCCAGAGGCTGAAACCTAAAACTTAGGAGAAGTTATCCACACTTGCAAACTTCTTTTCAACAAAGTCTTTGCAGTCACAAAAGATGGCAATTTGCAAAGAGTGATACCGTTCAATTCCAGCTCCAAGTGCACAAAAAAGAAAGACCGTATTGGTGGGGAAAAGTGACCGTTCACTTAGTTTTATGTTGCTCAGTTGAAGAAGACAGTGCTAAAAAATTCTTGTGTGATTTTTTCTTTCTCTTTGAAAGTCTCCTTTTGAGACAGAGTCAGAGTTTTAGTGCAAAACGTTATTGGATGAAGTATGAATGTCCAATTTCAGCAAGGTTGAGAGCTGTGTGGCCAAGTTGGTATTAAAGAAAGAAAACCATCCAAGAGCTTTTGAATTTTCAAGTGCCGAGCTCTTTTACATTGTGGGAAAGATTTGGGTAAAAAAGAACTGAAAGGCAGGAAAAGGACTTTGGGAGAGGAAGTTCAAGTGGGCGTGGTCCTCGGAGGGTAGTGCAGCATGAAGAACCGTAACAAGGTATTTAGAAACCCCAGTTTAAAAATTGAAACAATGCACTTTCCATACGGATACGGAGCATAACTAAACTGAATAAGTATAAACTATATGCAAAAAGTAAAACAAATTAAGTTTGAAATCCCCTCCATTCCCTGTTCTGTTCTGGCACGCTAAACTGAATGGAATGTAAGAATAGAGCAGCGAAGAATGTAAAACGGGACAATAGGCGAAACCCAGCGTCGTTTCACACACAAATAAGTTATGTTTGAATAAAATAAATAACTCTAAATTAAAGAGAAAGAAATTATTGCAAATTAATTAGAATTTAAGTTAGCTTAGTAAGTATACATAACGTGTAAAATACAATTAAGTATGCAATTGATCAAACCTTTTTGAGGGAGTACTCGTAGAAGATGGCACACTGAAATCCACAAGGACTTACCAAAATTAAAACTGGAATATTACAGAACAATACAAGAAAATACTTGTTGGGCTCCCACACGCCACAAAAAGTAGCTCTGCGAGACTGACAATGATGCGGGAACGTTCTGTAATGTTATGCGTGGTTGAGTAGACGCTCTTTGAACGGTGCAGAATAGAAGGGTAAAGTCTGTACATTAGAGCTTTAGTATGCAGAAAGTCTTTTCTCGGAACCCATGTTTCGGGGCTCACATTATGCGATAACGTCTCCCAGGTAACGTAGTTTTATCTCGAGCAACGGTTCCAGGACCTTTCGAATGTCAGGAACCGCCAGAAATTGCAAGTTTTTAGTTGAGGTGTGGTCAGAGCTTGTTCGTTTTCTCCCCCTTTTCGGTGCTTTGCTGTCAATCAGTTTTTTGCTTAAACACAAACCTCGAGAGTGTTCGGGACTCCATTCTTCTCAGTTGTTTTTTTGAGTGGTTTATGCGATATTCTCAGCTTGCAACTTCAAGTCAACAGAGAGAGAAACCTCAGGAAGAGTTCCTGTTTTTTGGAATTGAGCCCAAGCGGCCTAGCGTGCGTCTACGAGTTAGCGTGGGCTTAACTTATATTGTATTTTTTCCCCCAAAACTCCCGAAACTTTCCGTGCCAAACTGAAAGAACGCTAGTTTATGTGTACAAAAAGATGTCCAAACCCTGGCGCAAGTGGAAATCTCTGTGGTCGGTGCCCCCCGTGAGTTGTACTTCATCCACTTTGGTCCGTTATTTATAATGGTTGTAACGATATACCGTAAAAAAAATCGGGCGAGTTGGTGTGTCGGAAGTAAAAGGAGGGACCCAAAAGCAGAAAAAAACACAATGAAAATGGTTTCATTAGGTATTCTGCACCAGTTTTGGAGGCCCCATGGGTCTAGGGGAGGAACAGGACGTATAGAATTCCGGGCTCGGCCAGTTCTAATCAGCGCGATAACGTTTGCTAGTGATCTTGATAGGCCTATGTGTGGTTTCCTGGAAAACAGTCGGATTACTAACCCAAGGACACGAGCTCATATCCTGTCATGCGTTATTGTTCCAAGATTAGGTTACAATTGCTCGAACACGCGGTCCTAATTGTATTGTTTTTTTTTATTTTTCTTTGTAGCCGAACCAACCGCATTCCTTGCAGCTCTCTGACCGATACGTAAGTTTAAACCTTTCGTTTTTGTTTTTTAATTTAGTTTTCTAATTTTAATAACTTTTAAAACAGTCGAATGGAGGCGAAGAAAGCTGGGAATATGAGGAAATTGTGTTGGAGCGAGGCAATTCCGGTTTGGGCTTCAGCATCTCGGGCGGAACGGATAATCCGCACATTGGAGATGATCCGTCGATCTATATAACCAAACTGATCCCTGGTGGAGCGGCTGCCTTGGAAGGTCGGCTGCGAATCAACGATGTCATCCTCAAAGTCAATGATGTCGGCGTGGTTAACGTACCGCATGCTGCCGCTGTCGACGCCCTCAAAAGGGCAGGCAATTTAGTCAGGCTGGTAAGGAAAAGAGAGATGACATGGACGGTGAAAAAAATGAAAAAATGAGATGGACGGTGAAAAAAATAAACTCCACTTGTCAGCCTTGAGACCAAAAGGAAGGAGGAAAAAGGCATGCAAAAAGTGTCAGAAGATGTTACATTTCATATTTGCTCTCTTCATTACGTTTTTTTTTCTCCTTTTGTAATAAAAAAATTTGTGCTGTCGCCCCTGGGATGGAACATTAGAATGTGCGCCGCCAGAAAAATAGTCCGAAGATCTTGGAATTGGAACTGGTCAAAGGCAACAAAGGCTTGGGCTTCAGCATCGCTGGCGGAATCGGCAATCAACATATTCCGGGCGAAAATGGGATTTATGTGACCAAGATCATGGATGGGGGAGCCGCACAAGTAGATGGACGCATGGCTGTAGGAGATAAATTGCTTGCCGTCAGGAACCTACCCGTGAGTAGCCAACGTATATTATAATACGATTTTTTCGGTCTTTTTTTCCTTTTGGGTCGAGCCGAGAAACCCCAAACAAGCTCAAATCCCATTTGATAATACATCTAGCTCAAAGTTTGACCTCTTGGAGAGTGCTTTTCGTAAGTGGTTTCTAGCGCAGACGCTGGTTAAAAAAGTCCGCAAATGTTTGATTTAGCTGAAGCACATTTCGGTGTATTATTCCGCTTATTCATTTCAGCTTTTTTTTAAAGCTTTCTCTTCGATGATTTATGTTTGCTACAACTCTACAAGATTCAATTTGCTGGACCTTCTGAAAGCCTTTCTTGTTGTCATGGTCTACGCATCTGTGCGTTTTATTATTGAAGACATTTCTAAATAAGTGTTTTTTAATAACAAAAAAAGCGAAGACAAAGCTGAGCTTGGAATGGCTAAGTTAAGCGTTTTTTTCTTTCTTTCTTCGTTTGTTTTTGTTAGTTTGTGGGTGTTAATAGCTGAGCTTATTATGTAGTTACCGTTAGATGGCGCGTCGATTTGTTTGGGTGAGTGCGCATCGTTACTGTATACGAAGTGACAGGCACAATAACTTTATTATCACGTCGTCAATTTGCATGCAAATGTTCTTAAAAATTACAAGCTAATAACCTTAGGGCTCAGCAGTTTCCAAATGTGCGGTGTTGCTTTTTTGCATAGACGAAAGATTAATTTGCATTTCACACATTTATTGTGTCGAAAATGAAAGAAGTTCAAGTTCCACATCTTTTTTATTGGCATTACCTACCTAAATTACTGTCAAGAACTGTTGCAAAATTTTTCCATATTTATTAAGTATTTCTGTCTCCCATGTTCTTCTACCTCATAAGCTAAGCTGTATGGAAACTTCCTATTTTATTTGCGTTTTTTTTTTTTTTTTTTTTGGGGGGGGGGGGGTTTGCCGTTGAGAATTCCGGATAAGAGTTCATGTTCAGCTTAACTTTAAGGTGTTGCGAAAGTAATTAGGGATTTTGTGCGCGAGGTACAGTATTTTTCGGAAGAAACCTAATCAAGTTTTGCTTTGGTTTTCGTTTGCAGCTCATGTCGGAGAAAAGTTTAGAGAATGTGACCCACGAAGAAGCAGTCGCTACTCTGAAATCCACTTCGGACCGGGTCATCTTGGTCATCGCTAAAACGGACACGCCTTACTTAGGTGATTCCGTGCTTTCCTTACCCACCAGTGTGGCTCGGACGCCCACACCTAGTAAGTTTGGGCTCCTAATACCGCCTCTGAGGGTGATATTGACCCCATCGCCTTTTATTTTTTTTAAATGGGCCTCCAGATCACGTTTCTGATTACCATTATTACGTTTTTAGCTAATCCGGTTCTGACGTATTCGGATCCTATTGAACTACCCACTCAGCCAGCAGTTAACGAGGAAGATATCTCAAGGTAAGTTGACCCAATTTTCCTTTTTTTACCCTTTTCTTTTTTGTTAGAATCTGCCAGGCAATTCAGCCAGTTAAAAAGTTAAAGAAACATTCCTATATTTGGTCAAGAGAATCCCATAAAAAACAGTTTGAGGCCTTCAGTAATTCCGTTTAAGGCAAAAACAAGCTCCCAAAAAATGTGAGAGAAAATGAAATGAAAATGAAAAAGAACCGGATGTGGTTGCTAGATTTCAATTCCGAGTTTAAAATCCCCCTTTCTTTCTCTTTCTCTGTCTCTCTCTTTCACTCTATTGCTCGCTCGCGTGCCTCTCATCTCATTCTGCGTTGTTAGTTGTACAGTAGATTCAGACAGCAAGTTGCCTGGTTTGGGAGTTGTGTTCGGGGCCCATTGGGCGTCTCGTTTATGTAAGTTTACAGACTCAACCACCGGGTTCATTAAAGTGCGTAACGCGTTTTTACATAGCGTAGACTTCGTACGGGTTCCAAAGCAAAAACAGACGCGTATTTGCCCCACATTGCCAACTTTACTGATCCCACGGTGTACTCGTTGCTTTATAGCACACTTAAGACCCATTTCTTCTGGACTTTGCAATATTCGTACATTCCAAGTAATCAAGCACACCCCAGTCATTTGCAGGTAGCTTATTAGGAAAATTAAGCATACAGCGCGTGTGTGGGTTGGTGGGAGGAGGGGTTAAAAGTGTAACTGTGATAGAAGCATAAGAGCGTGTGGTTGTGAGGGGATCATGAGCTGGTGTCTCAGTGTGTGTATGTGTGTTAGTCGTTAAAAAGTTCTTACGCTTTCGACAAGCTCAAGCTTTCGACATTGCTAGGCAACCACGAGGCTAAGAGAACGTCCATTAAGAGACTCGGGAGTGCAGTTTGATGTTAAAGGTTTCGGGAGAGATGTTGGGGATGGTGAGGAGCATCGTATGGACAAGAGCGCTGCTGATGACCCTATATGGGATTAGAACAAGTTGTTCTTTGGCCTTGATCTTATTTTGCTTGGAATACTAACCAGGTCTTGCTCGTTCTTTCTCTTTTCTTGTTTAAGATGTAACGGACCTTTTCTCCGCAAAATAAGAAGGTTTTATGATCTTGTGTCTGGAAATGTCTTCAAAATCCCAGTCAAGCACCCCCTCCCGGTTCTTTCCGTTATATTAATTAAGTGGGAACTTCCGTTACGCATCTTGGAAATCTTTTTATGTTTCCTATTTTATTTTTCTGTATCGCATGCATTGCGTTGACGCATTTGGTTCCGTAGTAGGATTGGAATGGAATGTAGGCCATTTGAATGACCGTAGATAACATGCTGTGCTCCAGAGGCGAATAATTCCTTTTTTGGATACAAACTGTGTTGCTAAAGGCTTGCTTGGGTTTGTTTTAACTTGTAAGACACTATGGGGAGGTCCTTAACGGAAGCCAAAATCTTAAAGGGAAGCAGTGGTTTCTTTTAAGGCCGTTAGAGATACAAGCTTATCGAAAGAAGGAAGAGGATAACGTTTCTGAGCATTGATTCAATTTCCTTTCGACTGGAGTTATCAAATCGAATTAAAAGTAACACATCATTTATTGTATTGGGAGTCCATCAAGTGTTTAGTTGATCCAAGTCTCATAATAGTCTTATTTTGTTCTGAAAAAGACCCTAGAATCGTTGTTAGTTGGATGCAAAACGTTGGAGAAGTGCAGCTGGCTTTGCCGTGTGGGAGGGAGGGTATGGAGGGAGTTAGAATGATGATAGCGTTGATAGGTTTAAACTTCATGTCAGAGCGCCGAACATCTGGTAGTACTGCACATACCATGTTGAATTGGAACTATCAATTGCCCTTACATCTATCGCTCATGCGTTTTCTAGCCTGAGGGCATCAAAATGCGTAACGGTCGGAAGTTTTCCTTTGATATTGCAGTAGAAAATTAACAATAGGCGTCGTCGACGTCGCCTACGTCCGTTGGCAGTCAGCAGCGAGCGGTCGAGCGTTACCTTTTTGAAATTAGCCCCGCCCACCTCTCTTTTGTTTGTCACATAGGGGGATCGGTACTCTATAGGATTCTATAAAGGCAGATGTCCATGAAAAGGGATGAAGGCGATTTGGGACCCAGGAATGCCGTACACGTGGCATACATAATACCCTTGTCTGTAATTTGACAGCTTTAATTACAGTCCCTTGCAGTGTTATCTTGGAGGCAAAAATGAAATATTTGGCGTGTTTTAGGTGTCACTAACTGGGGCGTTTCCTTAATTAATTTGGACATGTAAGTTACGATTATAGCACAGTTTAGAGGATTTTTTGGGTGAATTCTGAGAAGCAGCTGTTGTGGTAGGGGCGAAAAGGGTCTATTGAATTTGTTATCGGTTTACCCTTACTCACTGAAACATTTTTAGGGGGTTCAAGGAGGATAATATATTTGAATAGCAGCCAGGGCGCGCTATGGGGCTATGGGGGGAACATGGCTTTGCAGACTGGGGAAAGCAAACTAGGTTCTTTGCTCGTTGGCTAGGTTAGGTCAGTGCCGCATTATTAAACTTGATGGCAAGAGCGTCGTACTCGAGCGGAACATTGTAGTTGTACGGTTTTCAGAGGAGTAGAAATCGCCAAAAACCCTAAAAAGAAGGGAAGAAAGAGAGAGACAATTTGCACGGATACGTTATGTGGTGTTGGCCGAACGCGTGGTAATATAGAGCCTTCGTGTAAAAGGACCCTGGACGGCAAGCGTACGCTATTCCGCCAGAAATTGCGAGTGCGACAGTTGTGGGATTCCACAGGGGACCAAGTGGAGTTTCCGTGTGCGGCTTCTGTGCAGTTACCAGACAATGGTCTTCAAAGTACTCAAGCGTCTCCAGTACAACAGTTTGAGTTGTCGAAACACGAAAGGCAAACGCTTTGCACGGCGCAGGTATATCGTTAGTTTCTTTGGGAGTTAAAAAGGAGAGAAATACAATAACTAGAGTTATAGTCCTTGTGAAGCTTGAATTTGGTCTTGCTTTGCGAGTGATTGCTCGGATTTGACTTTTAAAAAATCCCAAAACCCATAGAGGAAGAGGGTAGTCTGCGCTTGAGGACGCTAAATGGACTTACGCACATTCGTAGGCTTGTGGGTTGTGGCTATTGATTAGGTTAGGTTTACTCTCGGTGTGCATCTAAAACTGTTTACAGAAGCGTCCGAACTCTTTATTTTTGCTCCCAGAGCTTGTTTTGTGTGGTCTTTGGGAGTGATACGAAAAGCTCACTTCAAAGGTTTCCTTTTGCTAGGAAAAGTTGCGAAATATTTAAACAAGGAAAGTCTTAGGAAGGATGTTAAATTGGTTTCGTTGGTGATTAAGACAAGAGACAGCAGGCGTGGGTATGTGTATGTGTGTGTGTGACGGAAAGGAAGCCGTAGAGTAGAGGAGTAAGGCGTAAGAGAAAGAAAATCTGTATCCTGAGTTGGTCCGGATCTGGTTTCCTAGGTGTGTCATTGTCAGCCCCGTACCCAGGGGGGGTTCGGGGGGTTCAACCCCCCCCCCTCCCGAAATGTCTTTTCTCCATGGCGATATCATATATGTTACCCCCCCCCCGAAATATTTTTTCTCATAACGATATCAAATACTACCCCCCAAACCCCCCCCCCGAACCAAAATCCTGGGTACGGGCCTGGTCATTGTTAAAGCTTTGTGAAACGAGAGGGAAGAAAAAGAGCAAGCAACAAGAAGGTTAGAGGAACTTGAAGAGGGAGCCCCTCATTTATTGTATTTTGTTTTCGAAGTCTAGCTTTGGCTCTTCGCTCGTGCGCCGTATAAACGTGTAGAGGGGCTCCCGGTACTCAAAGAGTCGTCGCTTCTGCTCGAGGAGAGCCTCCGCTGCAGGTTCGCAAGATTGATTAAGTGCGTGCCTGAGCTCGAACCTGGCAATTTTGGTGTTCGCGAGGAATGAGATTGGAATCTTACAAGTGATTTCGTGTCTTAGGCCTCATTGATTCGGTATGCAATACCTTTGGCTAGCGAAACTTTTTCGAGAGGATGATTCGAGCGAAATCTTGTCTCCAAGAGAAAAGAAAAGTAGAAAAAAGTGGTGGGCACGTAGAGTTGCTTAAGGAAGAAAAATCGATGCGGTGAGGGGTTTGAAAAGCCGAGCGGGAACTTTAAGTTGGGAAACTTGCAAACTTTGTATCATTTTTCTTTCTTTTTATGTATCAACAATAGCGAGATCTAGATCTAAAAAAATAGTTTGTGTTGTATAATCAGCGAGCAATTTTAAAGTTTGTGGAGTTGAAAGTTTTTGGAAATGTTATTGAATTTGTGATGTGCTTTTTGTCTTTTTTCCCGTACTATAGAACTCCTCGGACGGTGACTCTCCATAAAGGCGGCTCAGGCTTAGGCTTCAATATTGTGGGAGGCGAGGATGGTGAAGGCATTTTCATTTCCTTTATCCTGGCAGGTGGACCGGCCGATTTCAGTGGAGAATTGAAACGGGGAGATCAAATTCTTAGTGTTAATAACGTGGACTTGCGACATGCCACTCACGAACAAGCCGCCCAAGCTTTGAAAGTAAACAAACCTGAAAAAATTATCAGTCTTAAAATTAATCTGAATTTTACTTTCGTTATTTACTCATTTTTTAAACTATATATTTTTCGTATAATAACGTATTCATTTATTTGGGTAATTAGTTCTTATATTTAGGTATTTTCTTTGTTTATTTGGGTAGTTTGTTTATAATAATGAAAATGTAATGTAAAGTATAGTAACGTATTCATTTATTCGTATATTTAGGAAATAAGTTAGTATATTTAGGTATTTTCTTTATTTGTTTTGGTAGCTTCTTTGTTTATTTTAGTAGTGTATTTATGTATGTTATTTTTTATAACTTCTGGTAACGTTGGGGAGAGTCTTTGAACTGAAAGTTGCATTTCTATTTGACAGACGGCGGGACAAACTGTCATTGTTGTTGTGCAGTACAGGCCAGAGGAGTATAACCGTTTTGAAGCCAAGATCCATGAACTAAAGCAGCAAATCATGACAGGCACTTTGCTAAGAACTTCGCAAAAGCGCTCACTCTACGTCAGGTACGATATACAACGGATTCCCGACCCAACTTTAGGAAAGGAAACTAATTATAGATGAAAATATCCTGGTTTTTAGGGCGCTCTTCGACTACGACCCCAACAAGGATGATGGATTACCTAGTCGAGGCCTACAGTTTCGATATGGGGACATTTTGCACGTCACCAATGCATCGGACGATGAATGGTGGCAAGCAAGGCGGGTACTTCCGACCGGCGAAGAGGAAGGCATGGGTATTATTCCTTCGAAACGACGCTGGGAAAGAAAGCAACGAGCCCGGGATCGGACTGTCAAATTTCAAGGCAAAAGTCCTACTCAAGACAAGGTAATTTTTCAATGTTTTCTCTTTCTTACGGTTCAGTTATTTTTTGTTAATTATTTAATTTGTGCCGTTTTTTTAAAAAAAAGAAGCGATTCTACTTTTTGTGGTTGATCACATCCGAAAAAAAAGTTTTGGGCTGAGTAGACTACGTTGAGCTTCTTTGCTATTATTTTTTTCGTATTTATTTTGAGTTTATTTTATTTATGTTTTTTGATCATTTTTTGGCGCCTGACCAATTGTTTCACACCACGACAAGCAAAAGAGGAAGTTAATGAGGGGGTTTCTTTATTTTCTTATTTCCATGCTGCGCCGTCTCCAAATAGGAGGAATAATTTGGCAGTTAACACGACAAAACTTTGACCTCCCTTTTTTCTTACCTAATCCGCCTTTTCCCAAAGACTTGGTGTTTGATTCCTAAAATTAACCTTGAAAAATAACTTAACAAGTAGCCCCGTAGATTTGAACCTTAACCGAACTGAACTGTGCCAAACCTACTCAAACCCAAAACTTCCAGTTCTAAAAAAAAACTACTCGAATTGTTACGCGCGTAGTTTGATTTTAAAACAAAAACTCGAATGCTTTTTTCTGAAGAAGATGGACAAAAAAGATTGACTTAAAAAAATTAAACTTGATCGGCTGTTAAATTAGCCTTTTTGCATGTGTTCGTGCCAGTAATTTTTAAAAAAATTCTTTTACTGTCTTCACGATAAAAAATAGGAAGTCTTCCTCAATCCCTTTTCCAAACCTTCTAATAACAAGACGTTTCCTTTTGGTGTGGTGTGAATATGTGTGTGGGGGAAAAACTTAACTCGTTACTTAAATACAAATTAGCTTTAGTGGCTGTTGTGCATTGCCCATTGTTTATGAATGGATTTTCCTATTTGCACTCCTTATCCTAAAGACTTCCACATTCACAACTCGCTTTTCATTACCAGAAAAAAAGATATGGAGACTGTTTTGTACTAAGTAGGTCGAGTTTTGTTTTTTGTTTCTTTTTGGATTGTTGTCCCTTGTAGCAGTCAACGTTGGACCGCAAGAAGAAGAATTTCACGTTTAGTCGAAAATTCCCCTTTGTCAAAAGTCGAGATGATCAATCGGAAGAAGGATCCGACCAGGAAGGCAACATGCTGACGCCCACCGAAAGCGACTCGACGAGTCTCAGTAAGTTATCATTTTATATCTAAAGTTGCTTTAAAGTTACTTTAAGAGACTATTGGAAATGTAAGTAATGTAAATCTCTTGCTTCTTTTGTGTGTTTAGAAGAAGACACGATTTTGTCGTATGAAGCTGTGCAGCAGATTGACGTATCGTACACTCGTCCTGTCATTATCCTGGGTCCTTTAAAAGACAGGATTAATGACGATTTGATTTCTGAATTTCCTGAAAAGTTTGGAAGCTGTGTACCACGTAAGAGATTTGGGGTGCTTTTCCTGAAAGAGAAGGATAGAACAGAAACTAAAAAGCGTTTTTCTCTCTTATTTGTTTAGATACGACGCGGTCGAGAAGAGAATATGAAGTAGATCATCGAGATTATCATTTCATGGCATCCAGGGAACAAATGGAAGCTGATATTCAAAATCATCTTTTCATTGAAGCAGGCCAATACAACGATAATTTGTATGGAACGTCTGTTGCCTCAGTCAGAGAAGTAGCAGAAAAAGTAAGCTAATGAATGCTGTTCTTTTAAGATTATCTATTGTTTATGCCTAGTAAAAAAATAGGTTTTGAGTGCATTTTATTAAACGAACGCTTTGTTTTTAGGGAAAACATTGTATTTTGGATGTGAGTGGGAATGCTATTAAGAGGTTACATGCGGCACTGTTGTACCCGATTGCAGTTTTTATTAAACCGAAATCAACCGAAGCTATCATGTAAGTTCTAGAGCATTCTTTGCGTTTTATTTAACTTGTTTAGAGAAAGATGATCCAGAAAGGTAGTAAATGATGTTGTGTTTTTGATAGGGAGTGGAATAAGCGAATGACTGAAGACCAGGCTAGGAAGACATTTGACCGTGCTATGAAACTCGAGCAGGAATTTGGCGAATTTTTCACTGGTAATATTTGTATGAGTAGTATTGTTTAATGGAATTTATGGTTTGTCTTTTAGCCGTGGTGCAAGGAGATACTCTTGAAGATATTTATGCCAAAATCAAAGAAGTGATTCGAGACCAGTCTGGTCCTAGCATCTGGATTCCTGCCAAAGAGAAACTTTGAAGTTTTTTGTTGCTGTTGACTTTTTGTCTGCTCGCAATTTTCATCCCTTGACCTCGCTCGTGCTGCTGCTGCTGCGGTGTTTTTGACTGAATGGCAAATTTGTGTAGAACAGTTTGCATGCGGATGGCGGAATTTTGATGGGCCATTGCTTACAAAGGGGTAAAATGGGACCTTTGGCAAAAAATTAAGATTGTCAGTGACAGAAGCACAATACGCCTAAACTATATGGAAAGATTCGAGGCTCTGTGCTGTGCAATATGTATTTTATTGGGAAACCAGCTGTCCCTTGCAGTGACATGAAGAGGAAAAGGAAAAATTCCACACTCTACACTACACCCATGCATTGAAAACAAATCGACTACATCTTTTGTGATTTCTTTCTCTTAACTTTCTCAAGACTCTCCTTTCTCTATCTTGCTCTTTTCCTTGCAGTCTCGTTGAGAAGGTCAGACGTGTTTTTATCTCCTCAGTCTTTGTTTCCTTTTTGCTCCCCATGGCTCTGGCAATTTAAATTTACATGTCCTTTGTGATATGTTGAGCCCCGCAAAAATAATCACGTGACTGGCGTGCCCTAGCCCAATTTCGCACGGTTTGTTGACTTGTTGTTTCTGATTATATTTTTTTGTCCTTTTGTTTTCGGGGTGATCGAGATTTGTCTTCAGTACACATCCCATGACAGTTGGCGTCAAGTGGAGTAGATCAGACCGAACCGATTGCCAGCTCTCATTCGAGGCAAAAAAAAGTGTAAAGAATCTCTGACGTGTGGTGCGTGTGCTACATTTATAGCCTTGGAGTTTTCCCAGAGCGACAGTGACACTGTTTAAAAAAAGTACATAATTAGTTGTCGAAACTGTTAATTGCATCTTTTTTCCTAAATCAGAGTTAACTTTAACTTCAGCGAAGTCTTCATTACGGTTCTTGCCTACCACCAAGTTGTCCAGGCAAGTAGCAACCGAATGTTGTAGGGTACATTTTGAATCTGGCTGCATTTGGCTGTTGCTGGGCATAACAAGTGGCTGAATAGGCGTATTGAAGTTGCGTTGCAAATGCCACGCCGAGACAGGAGAAAGAGCTTCCGTGAATTGTGTTCTTCGAAAGTTGATATTCTTTTTATTTGCTGTTTGACTCCTTTTTGGGCATAGACGATTTTTATTTTTATGTTATTTAGATTCGTTAATAGCAGTTACGTTTTTCGATATTTCAAGAAGTCGCCTGGCTTGACTTGGCCTCGTAACTTTGCGATTTGGTTTATGTTCGAAGATCGAAGGAAATGATGGAAGGTCTTTTATCTAAAGAAACAAATATTTCTAGATGCTACGTCTATTCCCGCTACATTAAGACACTGGAGGTGGTCGTATAATGTAGAGTACACAACACCAGAACAGAATAAGCAAATTAGTGACAAAAAATGTGTTAAAAAGGAAAAGAAAACGATACACGGATCATGCAGTATGGGGTCGTTTAGTTCAACGTTGGAAACTTCAGTTATATACACAAAGAAGAAGGTTAAAGTTCCACGTAAACACGCAGATTACGAGCGCATCTGGAATTGAGATATTTTTTCATTATGGAGGAATAGTTTACATGAAGCAGTGAAGGAACATATAAGATTCAACCGAAAATTGTGTCAATTAAATTCTTAATTACGGCTCGTTTACCAACATGGAATGCCTCTCTGAAATATCGCGTACAAGAGTTGTCGGCATTTTGTTGCCAGTAAGTTGCTTCGGGATGACAACGTTCATCAATAGGAGTTATCTATTTTTAAAACATACATGGTGAATGGTATCACAATTCTATGGAAGATATATACACTAATTTACCGAAACGCAGTAGGTTCCCTTTCGCAAATGAGAAATGGTAGCGTCGATGTGTTTATGCCCATTTTTAGAAGTTGCACGCAGACAAGAGCCTGTCTTCGTACGTATCGTGTTCCACACAGTTTTGGACGTTGGACAAGAACCGCGTATTTTAATTGTGCTAACTAAGAATGCCTTAAAATTGTACTGCGCATCAGGTAAACTGAAGGATACCGGAAGGCTGCTGCTAAGACCAAAAAAACGTAAATCGAGATGGAAAGTTAACATGTAACGTACTAACGTGTCGAGCCAGTTAGTTTAATTTCGGGTTTCCAACTGGTCGGGAAAACAACCTCTTTCTTGGTAGTTAACTGCAAAGTTTGGTTATGTTCTTCGGCAATTTGTACGCCTTCGCGGTGAATAAAGATTCGCAAGCAGTAAGACCCAGAGTAGACATGGCGGATTGTAACGTTGGCTTGGTCCTGCAACACAAGTATTGAAGTTAACCGTAATTTAAGTTCTGGTAAATTATAACCTTGGAGATTTTCATCGAATGGTTTGCGATATCTTTCGACAGGTAACTTTCCCTACACAAATTGGGCTTTGAAGTTTTTTGTGAACCACCGGGAAGGAGTATTTTGCGCTTGGGAGTGTGAATTTTATGGGTAGGAGAATCGCAAGTATTGGTTAAGAGTTCGAGTTCCAATCGGCTGATATTGCAGGTTATCGGTAGTAAATTGACAGTAACGTGCAATTCTGCTTGCTCTTCATCATAGTTCAAGCTTCCTGAATCTGTCCTATTAAACATGCATGGTATTTCGTCGCCTGGAAAGAAATAAGCAAACCATTATGAAATGGCGTCATATATGGCAGGAATCAGTTGAATACTTACTGATTTGTAAATCTGTTGAACTATTTCGCGTATCCTGTATCACGGTCTCAGCAGATATATTGCCCAGTGTGAAACAGCATAAAATGAAAATTGGAAAAAACAGATTTCCCCAAATGTCGCCCATGTTAAGGACAAAACAGCTTAAACGAAAGAAATGTGTAAGTTTGAGGAATATATAATTCTGGCTGTTGTACATCAGGGGTACACTGAACGTGATATGCGAGACGTAGAAGCTAAGTTGCGAGTTGTATCGGTTTCCTACAGATCTTTTGAACCTAAACAGAAATCAAGGACATGCGCATTCTGTGTTGGAAAAAGTTCATGTAATTTATAGGCAACCAATTAAGTACAGGCTAAAACCCTTATAGCATAATATAGTTGTAGGAAACTGAACCTTAATGCTTTTATAGTTATCATCAAAGTAACCTCCGTTGAGATCATGTCCGCGGTCGGAATCAAAGGCGTCACGGAAATCAGTGGTATTGTTCGCCGAGTGACCGAGTGCGACCAACAATTAAAAGACATAATGACTAACTTCGCACGGTAAAAATGCCGCTGTCATTTAAATTAATTTATATAGCATGCTATAGCTTATATTCTAGGTTAAATATGGACGGGGTTATTTTCATAATGTTTTCTATGATACTAAAGTAATAATAATTTCAAAATCCATTTCGCTTGGTCAATGTTTCGATTCCTACCACGTATCGCGGGATTTCGCTCTCGCGGTTCGTAAGGATGTTTCGCGTTTCGCTTTTCGAGTTTTACCAGCACCACAGCATGTTTATTTACCAATGTTGCAACGTCATTCTCTACTGCGTTGTAGCATCGTGACACTTGTTTTCTGTTTTGATGACTCAGTGAGGAAGCCTTCTAACGGATGTTGCAATAACAAAGGCCGTCCTTCCGTGAGTTGCCAGTCATTTGTTTGGTACAACTATGACTAGTTGTTGGAACCAATTGAGCTTGTTCTAGGTCGTTCTTTTTCCAGAAAGCTCACAGTTGTTCGCGTGTGTCAAGATACGTATTTAAGCTCGGGCTCCAAGGTAACTGAAGACATTCCCAAACAGCCATTGTTGTGAATAACTTAGAAGCGGACAGTTCGTCGCCATTTGCAAATTTTCAATCGTGAAGTGAGTTTACCTACGATAAACCGTTTGAAAGTCAAGTTATATTGCAAGTAAGTCTTTCTTTTGTGTTTTGGATGACATGGTTAGCAGATATCGAAGGCGTATATTAAATTTATTTTTTATCTTTTGGTCTAGATTCGGTTATTAACCACCTATTCAAACAATGGATAACAGCTTGGTTTACAAAGCCTACTTGAATACAGGGTCTCAATCCCCTGAAATTCGTCGTTTTATGATTGACAAAGATGTGACAACAAATTTCACCTACCTGAACGAGAAAGTACGCTCTGTTTTCCCTTCTCTTTTGCGGCAAGGATTCGTCATTTCCTATACAGGTAGATAGGCCCTGCTTTATAAAAGTTCAAGAATGTGCGAGCGCTAATTTGCATTTTTCATGATTTTCCAGATAACGAAGGTGATAGCATCACTATTTCCAGCGATGAAGAACTTATGATCGGGCTTCTATGCAGCAACCGTAGTCCTGCGGATCCATTCCGTATTTACGTAACTTTGGAAACGAAAGAGAAGAACTCGTGTCCTGTCAACGAGAAAGATTTTTGCCCTCGTTCGTCCACCAGCCATTTAGGATCTACCCAAGGCGATTTGCATGTTGGGGTGACCTGTGATGGCTGCGAGGGTCCCGTACGTGGCTATCGCTACAAATGCACCCAATGCCCCGATTTCGATCTGTGCGGAAGCTGTGAATCCAAAGGCATGCATCCTTCACACAATATGCTTCGTGTTGTAGGACCATTGGTGAGTTTTGCATGTCTTGAGTTGGAGGAGATTGTTACGTTGCTTTTCGTTTTTTAGCCCCATCATTTCCGTGCATTCAAACGAATGTTCCACCACGGTAACCATAAAGGCGGCCCTCGTCATTGTGGACGACCTGGCGGCGTTGGACCACGCTTTCGTGGTAATCCGTTCGATTTCGTCAATCTGGGACCATTTGGCTATGCTGTAGTAGAGGATCCACAGCCTGAAACTCAACAACCGAGTGCTGAAACCCAACAAGAGCAAACGAAACCTAAAGAAGAAAAAATGAATGGTGGAGCATCAGCTTCTCCGGAAACTCCAGTCGCGTTTGATATGGGAGGGTTGCTGAACGATATTATGCAGGGTTTCCAAGGAACTCCTCAAGCTCAAGTCGGCAACGATTTGTTGAAGAATATTGGACAAACTGTGGCTTCTATCTTAGAGCAATTTGGAGTCGACACCCAAGTACACGTAGAGAGCCATAATAACCCTGGTCAGCAGTATTGCCCCTTCGCCAACCCAAATAAAGCTGCAGATCCAGCTAAAAAGGAAGACAAGAGCCAAGAAAATGGTAATGAAGCGAAGCCGACTCCCCAGACAGAGATGGTGATTCCAGCCACGCGTATTGGAGCTTCGATGCCAATTGCAACCGAAAAGACGACAGAAGTAGCTCCAACGGAAAACAAAATTGAAGTCACGTCTGCAGCCCAAGAAGAAAAGGCTACGTCCATGACGAGTTCGACTGAGAGCTTGGAATCGGTTCTGGTCGTCCCTGTTGTGGTTATGACCGATTCAAATGCTAGTCCTGCGTCAAGCAAAGCTGGATCGGTTGCTAACGAGGAGGATTGGACGGTAGTTAACAGGGACGGGAATTCTGCTGAAGGCAAATCAGCATCGCCTGGTAAGTTGGGAGATCAGAATAGCGAAAGGAAATAAAACGTGACTTACTTAAACTTATAGAAAATGGGGTGCGTCCTAAAGTGATTTCTGGGGCTGAGAAGCCTGCCGAGAAAACGGTTTTGTATCCATCCTTGCCTAAAGAGCCTAAAGATCAAGGCCAAAGTTCTCAAGTATTGCATCCAGGTAAAGAATTTAAATTGTACAATAGAAAAAAATATGTGAATTTACAGTTCCGTTGGATTAGATGCGAAAATTGCTCGTGCGCTGGAACTGATGATCGGTATGGGGTTCACGAATGAAGGCAATTGGCTGGCTCAGCTTTTGGAAGTCAAAGACGGTGATATCGGCAAAGCTTTGGACGTTTTGCAGCCTGTCCGACGTGTTTGAGCTGGCTTATATGCGTCGATCAGACAATTATTAATCATGTTGGTGAGGGCTGTATAACGAAAGCTCTATAGCTGATGTTAGTGTCGTTTTTACACTAGTGTAGGGGAAACTGGTATTTTATATTCCATTTTAATTTATGTTTCCTCCTTTTTATTATCGTGGCGATCTTATAACTGAATAATACGTTTTTAATTCTCGAATAAAATGTTGTAACCTTTCTATGTTTTAACGTGTTATGCATGTGTCCATGATGTCCTGAGTGAGTTAAGCTAACAAGCCTGGATAGTGAGAATCGAGTGGTCTTGGGGGATCCAAACCTGGTCGAGGTTCTTTATTCGTCTAAAGAACTCCTTCTTTCCTAAACTACACGTAAATGCCATGGGCAGAATGGAACAGAAAATAAAGGGAATTGACGATTTGGCAGGAGCGACGTAACTAGCTGAACGTGATTGGCGGTTAAGTATGCGGTCCATAGCTACCACAAGCTGTAATTGAGAAAGTGTATTGTATGTGGGAGCTTTTAATACAAATAAGTTTTTAATTTTAATTTAATTCAATTTTTGGGAACAGGAGAAGGGGCGAGGCTCTGAATTTTTGAGGATTTTGAAAGGACCTTTTAGAAGGATTTAAAATTTTTATAAATCGACAATAGATGGAACACTATCAACACATACGTAGACCAGCTTACTTCATATGTTGGATTTATAGAAGTTTCAACGCCCTTCACATATAAGAGTAAAACCGAGTGGATAAGACGCAGGTCTTCTGATCAGAAGGTCGTAGGTTCGAAACCCGGTCGAGGCTATTTATTTCGTCGAAAAAACGAATTATTAAATGGCTCCCTTTCTCTATTCCTATCCCTTCCCGGCGAGGTTCCTATACTATATTCGAAATTGTGTAGCTTCGTCATCACGAGCTCGACTGCTCGAGCTCACGAGCTCGGACAGGAAACCGAGCAGGGGAAGGGGCGAGGCTCTCAATTTTTGAAGGGACATTTTAGACGGATTTTAAATTTTTATAAATCGAACAATAAATGGAACACTATTAACATATACGTAGACCAGCTTACTTCATATGTTGGATTTATAGAAGTTTCAACACATTTCATATAGAAGCGTATGACCGGGTGGTTAAGACGCAAGCCTTGTGATCGGAAGGTCGCAAGTTCGAATCCCGGTCGAGACGTTTTATTTCGTGAAAAAAACGAAAATAAATAGGCTTCCTCTCTCTATGCCTTCCCGGGGAGGTTCCTATTCCTATATTCGAAATTGTGTAGCTTCGGCCACAGCTCGAATATTGGGGATAGGAAACCGAGCAGGGAACAGGGGAAGGGGCGAGGCTCTCAATTTTTGACGATTTTTCAAGGGGACCCCCTTGATACAACATTATTCCTTATGGAGAAAAGCCCTGAAAAAGCTTTCCCAGCTCGAAAAGGAGCAACGCCCCTTTTTTGTCGAATCCACCAATCGGATTCTTCCTTTTTGAGGAGGCCACACCCTTTTTCGCGGATAATTTGAAAAAGCTCACAATTTTTGCAAAATTTCGCCTTTATTTCAGGAATTACAAATCACACAATACAATATTTTTTAAACTTTTTTTTTGCGAG
>RJJA01000418.1:9331-49018 GCA_003724045.1 Lepidurus arcticus | reverse complement strand
ATTAAAATTGATGTAAAAAATTAGTTAATGATTATGAATCATGTAAAGATAGACGTCTGTTTTGTTAACTGGTAAAAAATAAATATAATGAAGGTTATTTAATTATTTTTTTCACTATAAGAACGGTGGGGTGAGGGGGGGGGGGCGAAGGTAGGCCCGGAAAAGGGGTTTGCGCACCTTTTGAAAACACCTTTTGAAAACACCACATGATGCAAGCACTTTCGGTCGTCCGTTTTCTCGAGAAATGGTTCAATTCTGTTTTCTCTTTTGCGAAGCTAAGTTTTAGTTTTGAAATCCATCTTTAAGGATATTGTTGGATAGTATAACTTGACATTTTATTCGCTAGAAGAGCTGACGGTATATAAAATGAGATCGTCGGCAAATCCTGACATTTTTATCTTTTTGCAATTTAATTACCTATTTAAGGCAACATTGATGTAGGTTAAAAAAAAGTCTGGGAAAAGTGGAGATCCTTATAAGGATCTCTTCTTAAAAACAGTAAGCCATCTCTACAAATACAACGAAAGGTGTACCACAATTGTGGTAAACCTTTCGTTGTATTGTAGAGATGGCTTACTGTTTTTTCTAGATGAGATATAAACTCGGCACACCCGTTCAAGAAGACATCTTCAATCCAGTTTACACATTAGTCATTTGCACATTTTTCTCTCGAAGCTCTTTTATTAGTTCTGTATGATCCACGTTATCAAACGCCCCGCTGATGATGTCCAGAAGCAGAGCCGTCAGGACTTTTCCTTGATCGAAAGAATGTAACACTGCGTCACTGAAATTAATTAGGGCGCGTCTAGCTATGGTTGATTTGACAGCTCGAAAGCCATACTGGGTATCCGCTAGTATAGTCTCTATTACTTATTTCCAAAAATAGTTGTAATTTAATTGCTATTGCCTTTTCTAAGATTTTTCCCAAAATTGAAAGTAGTGCTATTGGGCGAAAATTATTGAATGATTCATATTTGGATTTTTTTAGTTTTGGAATCGCTATTACTTCTGCTATTTTCTAATATTTCGGGTAATACGATAAACGAATATTGAAGTGTTAAAAATGTTTAAAGTTGGTTTCTTGATGAGGTCCCAGATTTTCTCGAGGGCTACGGCTTGGATATTGTCATGCCCATGCAGCTGCCTTTGCTGGCTGTATTTTATTCAAAAGGATTTAGATTTACTTCATATGAATTTAGAAATTCAGATGAAGTAATTGAATTGGTTAATAACACCTTAGATCCAATGTAACGAATTTCTTTTCAAAGTTAAGAATATAAGACAATGGTTATGACTTTGCATTTAATTTTGTATTGTCTGTTTGTTGAAAGTATAATTGCATCCCGCATTGTATCTTCGCCTTTTGGCGTGCAAAAAGCCGTCAAGGTTTGATACATAGGTTTGATAAGACCGCTAAAGCTTATATATCGATTAGAAATATCGATCTAGAGGCTTAGATACTCAATATCGGACGCTTGTGTCAAGTGTATCGATTCCAAAGTTGCGCGTGTTGTTTTGCAGCGGGGGATGCCAAAAGAAGTTGTTTCGTTAATTTGCATTATAAAGAATTCCATTAGTGATAGTTTAACGCTCTTTCGACTCGCCTCCTTGGTAATGTTGTGCACGTGGCTTATAAACCGGTGAGATGTGCGTCGCTAACGTCCTCGCACTCTTACTTGCTGCGCTTCTTTGCTCCCCTTGCATCTCAGGTAAGAAATTTGGACTTCCTTTTAAGCTTAAAATCTAACCATGAATAAAATGTGCTTATTCTAATAATCATTGCTCCTGTTAGGTTCTTCCCATTTCCTGCTCTTTGCCAACCGTAAAGATATTCGACTTATTGACGCAGCTAAACCGCGAGGCAACTCTACATTGATCATCAAAGATTTAGAAGATGCAGCAGCTTTGGATTTTCATTTTGACCAAAGCCTGGTATGTTGGACGGATATCAGCTTGGAAATGATCCGCTGTGCTCATGTCAACTTAACTATCGGTACTGTCGGGCCCAAACTCAACATTGTGAGCACAGGACTTATTTCGCCGGATGGATTGGCCGTAGATTGGCTAGGCAATAAGTTATATTGGACCGATTCCGAGACTAATCGCATAGAAGTAGCTACTTTGCAAGGCGATTACCGCAAAGTGCTCTTTTGGGAGGATTTGGACCAACCCCGTGCTATTGCTTTGTACCCAGCTAAAGGGTAAACACTTACTTAAATATTCACCGCAATCGGTGAAAATGAGTTAAAATATGATAATTTTTTGGTGATATACTTAGGTTGCTTTTCTGGACGGATTGGGGAGAAGTACCTAAGATTGAGCGTGCGGGCATGAATGGCGATTTGCGGACGCGTCAAGTGGTGATTAAAGACCAGATTTTCTGGCCCAACGGCTTAACGTTAGACTACGAAGAAGAAGCGCTGTATTGGGCTGATGCCAAGCTAAATCTGATTTGTATGTCGGATTTGGAAGGCGGCAAAAGGCGGACGGTGGTCGAAGGCGGGCTACAGCACCCTTTTGCCCTTACTTTACAGAAAAACACGTTATACTGGACAGACTGGCAAACAAAATCACTACACAGCTGCCATAAAAAATCTGGTATCAATCGGAAGGTGATTATAGGTGGTTCCTTGTCCCCTATGGACATTCATGTATTCGACGGCCTGCGTCAACCCAGAATCGACACTCCCTGCCAACGAAACAATGCCAATTGTTCGCATTTATGTCTCGCTGCACCTAACGCGCCATTTTACACCTGTGCCTGTCCCACAGGCTCAAAATTAGTGGATAACTTTACCTGTGCTGATGGTAGTTTTTTTAAAAAACGAATTTGGTGGGAAATTCCTAATTTTTCCGTCCTGTTTCATAATAGGAGCTCAGCAAGTGTTACTCTTAGCCCGGCGTACTGATCTACGCCGTATTTCTTTGGATACCCCCGATTTTACGGATGTGGTATTGCCCTTAGAAGGCGTTAGGCACGCCATCGCCGTCGACTACGATCCTTTGGAGAAAAGAGTTTATTGGTCGGACGACGAAGTTAGAGGACTGCGCAGAGCGCTTTTAGATGGATCTGGACAGGAAGATTTGGTTATGACGGAAGTAGACCATCCTGACGGTATTGCTGTGGATTGGATTGCCCGTAATCTGTACTGGACCGACACTGGAACGGATAGGATTGAAGTAGCCCGCTTGAATGGCACCAATCGCAAAGTAGGATTGAAAAACATAATTGAAATGACTAAACGTTATTGATTGTATTGATTTATTTATTTTACTGTGATTTTAAATCTAGGTTTTGATATCAGAAAGCTTAGATGAACCTCGAGCATTGGTTTTAGACCCCGGAAGGGGTTGGATGTATTGGTCTGATTGGGGCAAAGAACCCAAATTGGAACGTGGCTGGATGGATGGCACTCAGCGTCAAGTTTTGGTGAGGACAGGGCTTGGTTGGCCTAATGGCATCGCATTAGACTATGACCGGCAAATTTTATACTGGTGCGACGCTAAAACGGATAAAATTGAGGTAATATTTTGACTTATTTTCAGTCATTATTTAAGTTTACTTTTTAAGTAAGTTAAATATCTTAATCCCGGAAAAAATTGCTACTATATCTCCCATATTTCGTTAAATCGATTTTTCATGTATTTTCTGGAATTATTTTACAATTAATTTAATTTATTTATTAAATAAATTTGTTGTTGTTTCGGGATCTATGATAATTATTTCTGTTTTGTGTGTTTCAGAGTGTTAACGTGGATGGGACTGGAAGAAGAGAAGTGTTAAGTGAGAACGTGCCTCACATTTTTGGTTTTACCTTATTGGGTGACTACTTATATTGGACGGATTGGCAGCATCGCAGCATTGAGCGCGTTAATAAGGTCACCGGGCTAGAGCGGAAGGTCATTATTGATCAACTGCCGGATTTGATGGGTTTGAAAGCCGTTCAAGTGCGAGTTTTCCCTCCTGGCAATAACTCTTGCAGTATAGAAAACGGAGGCTGTACGCATCTCTGCTTGTTCCGTCCAGTGGGACATATCTGTGCATGCCCAATAGGTAAAACTTAGTTTCTAAACGTTAAAGGTAATTTGAAAGTATTTTTTGTCTGAATTGTAGGGCACGAGTTAACGGCAGATGGCAAAACTTGTGTGGTTCCGGAAGCTTTCTTGCTTTTTACACGTAAAGAAGACATCAGAAGAATCAGTTTGGAAGCAGGACACCATGATTCGGTGATTCCTTTATCCGGAGTTAAAGAGGCGAGGTAAAAGAAAAATAATTTTTTGGAAGAAATAGACAAATAAGATTTTTTTTCCCCAGTGCACTGGACTTTGACATGAGCGACAGTCGGATTTATTGGACTGATATTGGCGTTAAAGCCATTTCAAGATCTTTTCTGAATGGATCTCAGGTGGAAGCAGTCGTGGAATTTGGATTGGAATACCCAGAGGGCATGGCAGTGGATTGGGTAGCCCGAAATCTCTATTGGGCTGATATGGGCAGTCACCGGATTGAAGTAGCCCGCCTGGATGGTTCTTCAAGACGAGTGCTCATCTGGAAAGATTTGCGGAATCCTCGCAGCATTGCTATTGATCCTTCCGAAGGGTAATTTTCTTCGTTTCTACAAAAAAAAAGCATAATAACCGAAAGAACGCGAAAGAACATTTACAAAATCGAGGAAAAGAAGATCTTAAATCGTTTTTTTTTTTTTTTTTTTTTTTTTTTAATTTAGGTACTTGTACTTGGGCGTGTGGGGAGCGGTCCCTCATATAGAGCGAGCAGCACTTGATGGGAGTGGAAGAAGCGTATTGGTGAACAATGTGGGCCGCGTTAACGGTTTAACGTTGGATTTATCATTACGTCGCTTGTATTGGGCGGATGTGGATGAGCAGCACATAGGAGCGGCTGATCTAGATGGCCGTAATAGGCACGTTATTGTTAAAGAAGAGTTACCACAACCTCATGGACTCACACAATATCAGGTAATTGATCATTTATAATTGATCGATAATTTATCACTTTTACCCATTTTTTATTTATTTAGGAATATATCTATTGGTCAGATTGGACCACACGAAGTATTGAACGCGCCCATAAAACCACTGGCCAAAATCGGAGTCGTGTCCAAGGAGGTGTAGATTACGTCATGGATCTTTTGGTTTTCCATGCCTCCAGGCAAAACGGCTGGAATCCCTGCGCCGTTAACAACGGAGGCTGTTCACATCTTTGCTTCGCACTTCCTTCGACGTCTTCTGCTAGTTCGGCTGTGAGCTCTGCTGTCCCATCCACCACTACCACAACGACTACCAGTTCACCTGTAGCCACGTCCCTGGGTCAAGCTACAAACAACATGACTTCAAACTTCCAACCAGCGTTTAAACAAGCTTATTCCTTCCGCTGCTCTTGTCCTACACATTATGAGCTGGCGCAGGATAACCGCACGTGTATTCCGCCGAAAGCATTCTTGCTTTTTAGTCAGAAAAACTATATTAATCGCCTAGTACCTGAAGTAAACGACAGTCCGGATATGATCCTGCCGATTCGCGGCTTGAAACAAGTTCGCGGCATTGAATTCGATCCGCTGAACCAACACTTGTACTGGATTGATGGCAAAACGCAAACCATTAGACGAGCCTATGAAAACGGGACGGGAAGTACGTCTTGGGTGGGGAATCCACATCATAATGCGGTTCATCCATGGGATTTGGCCTTGGAACCTTATTCCAGGATTTTGTATTGGACCTGCGCAAGGAGTAACGCCATCAATATCACCAAATTGGACGCCACGCCCAATGCCCTGGGAGGAATACTGGGTGGTAACCACGCCCACTTACAAGACAAGCCTCGGTCTTTGGCCTTACATCCAGTCAAAGGGTAAAATTCAAAAATAAAGATATTATAAAAAAATCCTAGAAATTAAATAGTGGTTTTTCTTAATAGATTATTAATAATGCAACTTCAAGAAATAAAAATTCTTTAGACATTCTGAAAAAAAATTAAAACAAGTTACTAAGAAAATAAAATGTTATTACTGTAAAATATATTATTATAAAAATATATTAAAACAACCTAATTTGTATATTTTATGTTGGATAGGTGGGTGTTTTTCACAAATTTGGTGAACGTGCCAAGGATTGAAAGAGTGCGATTGGATGGCAGTGGACGACAGCGTTTAGTGGAAACGGATTTGGATCAACCTTCAGCTTTGGCAGTTGATGTGACCCAGGATTTACTGTTTTGGGCGGATCTGAACTTGAAGATCATTGAAGTTGCTCACATAGATGGCTCTAACAGGTTACACAAATTACAGGAATTTATTCAAATTTTCCTTATTTTCTTTACTTTTTATCTTTTAAACAGACGTGCCCTAGTAGCTTCACAGTTGTCGCAGCCCATGTCGTTAACAGTGCACGGACAACATGTGTACTGGCTGGAGCGTGATTCGCAATTACTAGAGCGAGCTGATAAAGAAACGGGGCAAGATCGGATACGCGTCCAGGGCCGAATTCCTAATCTTTCAGACGTTCTTTCTGTTCAAGCTTTGGATAATAAGGTAATTTCTAAGAATAATAGGAATAAGTCTTGAGTGCGTTTCTATTAACGCTTGTCAATTGTAGGTGATTCTCAACCATCCGTGCCATCCGAGTCGTGCTAGTTGCAGTCATTTGTGTCTGCTTTTGGGCGAGTTGGGTAGCGGAACCGAGCGAGGGAAGTGCTCGTGTCCTCCCGGCTTGATTTTAGCCGAAGATGGAAAGTCTTGTGTGGATCCTCCTGCTTGCGGACCAGAACAGTTCACTTGTTTGGCTGGAACGTACAAGGGCGGGGCTCCAGGGGGCCCTTCCCGTTGCATTCCGCAAGCATGGCGCTGTGACGGAGTGGCAGAGTGCACGGACTTGTCCGATGAAGCTGGATGTCCTGGTTGTCGCGAGGAAGAGTTCCGCTGTCAAAATGGACAATGCATAGGTAACATAATTATTTTTCTTTTAAAAAAAATAATGTCATTAATTAAAAGTAGAAGTGTAAACGTAAATTAATTTAGAAAAGCTTGTAGTACGTAATTAAGTGATCTAAAATTAATTACAAGTTAAGCGCGTAAAAAATTGCAATTAAAAGTTTTAAAAAATATATTTAAAAAATAATATTTGAGCAAATTAAATTAAAAATAATTCTTCTCTCGTTTCTCGTAAAAAAAAACTAACTGTAAGCTTTGATTTTTTAATGATAGGTTTGCATCAACAATGCGATGGGGTTGCACAATGTAGTGACGGATCGGATGAACGTCGTTGTTGCGATGCGCACCAGTTTTACTGTGCGCCTTCCAATATATGTCTTCCTGAATCAATTCTTTGCGATGGTTTAGCGCACTGTCCGGATCAAAGTGATGAAGCGCCTTCAGTTTGTGTGCAAGCTGCTGGAGGAGCTGGGTTAGGTGGATCAGACCCCGCCCAGGTGGTGCCAGTGGAATCCAAGAAGTTGACCTATATCGTGGGGGTTGTAGCGGGCTTTCTGCTGTTGCTGACTCTGGTAGTGGGTACGGTTTGCTGGCAGAGGAGAAGACAAGGCTCGCTGGTTGGAGACCAAGAAGGCGTGGCTTTTGCCCCATTGCCGCCCTCTTCTTCCCGCGCTAATGGCGCTGGAGTGGTTGGTGTCCGTGGCCGTGCCCAAGGCCATAATTCCGCATTAGGAGAGCGAAGTATGGGCGTAGGAGCTGCTAGGAGTAGCGTAGTGTCTGCTAATGACAAACACTCCCATGCTGGTAAGGAACTTAAATTTACAAAAAAAAAAGGAATTTAAGAACAAGAGAAATGAATTTAAGAACAAAGAGAAATGAGGGATTCATATTCTTTAACCTTAGGAGCTGGAATGTTAGGGAGCAATCTACCAGCGATATCGTCGGATTCCAGTGGTCAGTTGTACGATAGGAACCATGTGACTGGAGCGTCCAGTTCTAGTTCCTCCGGGCCAGGATATCCATATCCTGTAGAGACGTTAAACCCGCCCCCAAGCCCAGCCACAGATACGCGTTCGCAGTGCACCGAACCGCATTGTTGTTCCCAACGCCATTGCCGCGAAAGGGATTCGATGCTTTATACTCTTCAACCCACTCATCGACAAGGTGATATCAAAGACCATTTTCTAAGTATGCTCAGTTTAGAAAAAAATAACTGTAAACACATAACGCAGGTAACGTTCCAGAGATTGGTGGCTAAAGCGAGAAAAAAAATATTAAATATCAATTAAAACGTAATTAAAAAAATTTGTAAAGTTTGCTTTTTGTATTGCAGGTCGCTCAACATCCCAGAGATCTTTGTACAGCGCCTATACAACGTTACGTTCATATCGCCACTATAAAGTTCGGAATCAGCCTCCTCCCCCTACTCCTTGTAGTACGGATGTGTGCGATGAATCCGATTCAAACCTTTATGGGTCTCCCCATTCCTCATTACCTCGTTTGGGGAGTGGCCACGGGGCACGCTGCAGTGGAGCCAGTGGACGAAAAAGTTGCTATGAGTGGCGTGGGGGAACAGGGAGTAGGCTTCCAAGACCTGGAGCTTGTTCTTTGGACTATGATAGCGAGCCCTTTCCACCCCCTCCTACACCCCGGTCTCATTACCTCAGCGATGTAGATGCCTCACCACCTCCTTCACCGTCTACAGCGCGTTCTTATTTTAACCCGTTGCCTCCACCGCCTTCGCCCTCTCCGCAATAATCCGAAGACAATCATATTTACATTGGCAGGGTGGAATTTATCCAAACCTATTTTTGTATGGTTTCCAAAATCAAGATTTTTGTGGTACAAGACCGAACGAATTATGCGGTGTGCCTTAGTAAGCATAAGCAAAAGTTGGAAGGAGAAAAAAAGTGGAATGAACGTAGATTTTGCAAGACGGACGGCTTTACTTTACCTCAATGTGTTCACGTGCCAACGAAAAGAACGAACCGAAGTTTTGTACGATTGAATGGGTCTCGTTGTTTGTAAAGATTTGGTTCTTCGAAGAGTTCCTGTTCCTCTGGAAGGTGAGCTTCCAGCATATTAAAAAAGAGTGGTGTCACTTGAGATTGAGCTGCCAGGCAATTATTATTATCTACTTAACTGCGAGCGAATGACATATGCAAAGATTTTCGTTCTAACTGTGTATACCTGTTTATGTAAATATATTGAAACTATGTTCTTAAACGCGCCAAGCTAGCATTACTTCTTTTCTTGGGAAGGGGAGTGGCCATTCCCTTATCTGGGACAGTTTTCAGATGTGGCGCTCATCCCATTGCAGATTTGTCCCGCCAGGCCTCCTCGTGGCGCAGAGAGTGTTCTACGTGCAGCACCCAAAATGGTAGGCGTTTATTCTCAAATATCTCTTTAATCCTTGTACAGTTTTGCTTGATTTCATAGTAGAAATTTTTCTCACGATACTCTTTAGTAGAATATCTGTTTCATTTTAGATTTTTGGGAAATTTGCACGAAAAGTAATATGTTATTGTTTTTCGGTGTTTTAGGCTGCCCATAAGACCTTGAAGATCAAGAAGCATTTAGCCAAAAAGCTAAAACAAAACAGGCCTATTCCACAATGGATTCGCATGAAGACCGGCAATACTATTAGGTGAGAAATTGTGTGTACTTAAGTGCATGATCAGAAAGTAAAGTTCATGTGTTTGCATAGGTACAACGCCAAGCGTCGTCATTGGAGAAGGAAGAAGCTCAAGTTGTAAGCTAGTATTGGAATGAAGCTGTCCAGCTTTTGTCATCGTTATTCTACAAATCCTGAACTATACAGTTCCGTGTGCATTGTGCTGGAATACAGGCTTACACTTCCGCCTTAAATCACTTAAAAATTGCTTACGTTACTTTAAAATCCCACCTAAGATAGGAATAACTAAAATTGCGAAAAGCAAATTTAAATATCGGTAGATCACCTTATTACCTAGTTAAAGCCCAAAAAAATCGTAGCAGATTGTACTGCTTAAACGATGTGAATTTATTGGGTACTGGTACAACCGTTTCGTCCTTTAATAATGTTTTCAGCATTATACCTTGGAATTTTGTGCCAGTAGTTGGCAGATTAACGAAAGACAAAAGTCTGCTTATTCAAGTAATGTCTTCAAGGTTCTGGCAGCTTGCAATGTGCCAGGAAGTTGTTTAGTCTAATCAAGGAGCGCGCAGTGAGGAGATGACGAAACTTAAAGCCAGCGAAACTAATGGCATCCCTTTTTCTTGTAATTAGTTTTCAAGATCTATATTTCCATATATCTTGACATCTTCAAAATAGATTGTGCTTGAAAAACAATGAAATGAGAGGACCTCTTGAGTCTTGACAATAAGACGGGATCGTTCGAATCTAAACTTCAGAAAATAATAACAAAAGTGAGCGATCGAGTAAACTCCCTGCGATGAAAAAATAAGTGTCTTATTCTTCGAAACGAAGAAAAAAATTAATTTATTTTTCAAAACCTTTCTCTAAATTTGTTTTGAGCGTACTTCACAAGATGGCGCCGGTGGTTCAATTTCCAAACCTGTGTGACTCGCTTGTGTTGCGTAAACCAGGGCTGTCTAACTTCTGACTCACTGAGGGCCACGATGCTACGCAAGCATCAACCCGGGGGCCGTACTAAGTCCGTTAACCGGGGAGGGGGAGCATTATATACTTTTGATAGAATAACATGTAAGCTTTCGATTTTCAACTTCTGTGCGATTACGCGAAGGTATTTTATTACTTAGCTATACGTTTGGCAAAAGTGTAGACCTAATACATGTGACGGTGTAAATTTCCGAATACTTTTGTCGAAGTGGTCGGGGGCCGGATAAAAGCATCTCGGGGCCGGATCTGGCCCGCGGGCCGCCAGTTGGACAGCCCTGGCGTAAACAAACTCAAGCAAATAAGAGCTAGACATGAATTTCTTTAGCAAAGCACCCACGTTAAAAGGTAATTTTTACTCGTTTTAACATAAATATTAAAACCTTATTTATAGAAACAGTCCGTGATACTGATCGACAATTACGGCGAACAGGCCGAGATGTTGAACGAGAAAGACGAGAGTTAGAGCGTGAGGAGAAGAAACTGGTATTTTAAACCCCTTACCTTTTACCTTAACGCAAACTCCTTTATACTATTACTAATCATCGAGTAAAGGAGTTGGAAATTAAAAATGCTGCCAAAGCGGGTAATAAGCAAGTCTGCATAGTTTTGGCGAAACAACTGGTCCAAACTCGCAAACAAAAGGAGCGAACTTATGCCGCCAATAGCAAGGTTAAAAATACGTTAAAACAATCAGAATGAAAATGTACGAGTTCTCAAATTAATCTTTCGCTGTTTTCTTCTGCAGATCCAAGCCATCGGAGCTCAATCGAAAGCGATGGCATCCAATGCTAAATTAGCAGGTGCTATGACCACTGCTACCGAATCAATGGCTGGCATGAACAAGCTCATGAATCCCCAAGAACTGGCCAAAACAATGCAAGATTTCGAAAAAGCTAATATGCAGATGGGTATGACTGACGATATGAGTAAGTCAGGAACATTTTCAAACCCAAAAATAGTTCAAATGCTATTTACATTAATTAATTGTATTCGTTTATAGTTAACGACACCTTGGATGATATCCTCAACGAAAGTGGAGACGAAGAAGAAAGCGATGCTGTTGTACGCCAAGTTTTGGATGAAATTGGCATTGATATTTCTGCCAAAGTAGCTAGGGCTCCGGCCGCCCATGGGGGCAAACTTGGAGTCGATTCCTCTTCCAAAGTCTCTGATGAAGATTTGGAAAAACAACTAGCCAATCTCTTGAAATCCTAAAACTTAAGCATTGTTAAACATTTTAGGAATGTAAGAATGTTGCAAATTATTTCCTTCTTGTGATCCAATCTTTCTTTGTCGAATAAACTCAAGTCTTTCTCCAACGTTCAACAATATCGTTATTATCTTTTACAAAGGCTGGTTAACTTTGTTGACTTTTCCACATTTAGCCATGAAATATGGTCAATCTACGTTTGTCTCGACTGTTTTTTATGAGCTCGAGGGGGATGGGGGGTATTCGGGTTGTTTTGGATTACTTTTTTTCCTGGCTTTTGGAAAGAAAATCAACAAATCAAGAGTTTAAAAGCCCCCAGTATAACTGGGATACAAACTACGCATGTCAGCAAGCTTTTATGTACCTGAAAGGAAAAACAAATGAAACGCAAACGGGATGAAAACTAAAACGGAAAAAAAGCTCACAAAAAGAAAAAGTATGGCGCGTTCATATCGTTGATTGCGTCACTTGTTTTTCATTTGACACGTTTCCCAAAATTTCTGCTTTCAAGAGTTTCTTGTTTCCCCTCTGTAAGCACAATTGAATTCTTAGGTCTCCCAAGTTTTTTTTCTCTAAAACTTCTTGTTTGGCACGCAGTGCATTCTCCACTTCCTTTTTTCATTCTAATAGTTTTACGATCTTTCAAACCAAAAAGCTAAGGAAAAAGTTACGGGAAACGTCGTTTTTTTTTCGTAAACCTTATTTGCTTATTTTCTCTTACGGAGGAAACTGAGCTCAACACTGAAGGAATTCACACACTATCAATGGATGCTAAGCGTTCGCCCAAGCTGTCGCAACTATGTACCGGAGGAGTACGAGGAGCCAGTAATGCTGGATCTAAATGCGATGGAGCTCGTTGTAAATGACTTGGAGGACGTCGTCGTCGCCGTCGACGTTTACGGTGACACATGATACACAAGACGATGCACATAACTGATCCCACGCCGCCCAAAACACCCGCTACCATGGATACGCTTAATTGAGTTTCAAATATGCCTTAAAAAAGAAAAAACACACCAGAAAGTTCAAGTTATCGCCTTAAAAGTATAAGATTTCAGTGTTTTTAGGGAGAGAATTTACAGTTTTCTTCGTCGGATTCGTCGCCAAAGCCGCAATTGAGGATTCCGTCGCATCGCAACTGCTCAGCAATGCAAAAGCTGTTGTTCGAACACAGGAACTCGTGACAACCTGCATGAGACTGTTTGATCTCGGTCCATACAGCACGAAAGCCTTTGGCTCCTACTGCTTTATCCGCTGTACTGAACCTTTTTGTTGGAGAGAAAGGATAAAGAAAAGAAAATAAATCTTTTTGACAATTTTTCTTTCTAGCAGCTGCCCTTTTTACGCTAAGGTGAACTTTCTTTACGGTGAAAAGCTTTTAGACTTACGCGATACTCAAGTTATTGCCGTCCGAAATGTGCTGGATCAACTCTTTATCTAGTTTTTCTCTTTCTCCACATAACTCTACGGGTGGCTGTTCGCTTCCATTCCATACGCGAGCTGTAGCAGCTGGACAACCTCGTTCTAAGAGATTTGTAAGCGATTATGCAATACAAGTTCATTTAATTTATAGTTAATTATATAAAATCTAGCATTAATTTGACCAATACTACAGTTTATACAGGATTGCCTATATACTGTGATATGTATAAAAAAAATATGTATACTAAACGAACAGAAGTTGTTTGTTTAAAGGCTAACGGTGTCGCTATTGCGACACATTATCGCCTTCAGCTTTCCCTTGGAATTTTGATCTTCTCTCTGGGTTGTCGATTCTCTTAAATAAAATCTACCAACTTCGTTTTTTGATAAATGTTACAAGGGCGCTCTGGATACGAACAGAAGTTGATTGACAATGTTGTTTTACATTTTAACCATTTATTTGCCAATTTTGTCGATAATAAAATTGGTTAATAAGTGTTTTACAATTAAATTATAGATAAATTATAAAATGTCGATAATCTTCTTACAAGATTAAAGTGTCATTATTTTATTTTATTTTATCCCTTTAATTAATTTATTCCTTTTAAGAATCCATTTTAACCCCCCAAATTATCATTTCTGATCCAAGAACATTCGGTTTGCTATCAACATTCACGCATCAAATGAAGGAACTAGTGAAACTCTAAGTCTACTTCCAGACCTCCCTCCCCCCCTGTTCCCTACCAGTTTTAACCTTCCATGGACCAAGTAGAGGTACATACCTCCCCCTGTCCACTAACTAGTTTTACTTGTGCTCTGTTATAACAGAATATTGTAATCAACAATTAAAAATAAAGAACCATCAACAGGCGAAAGCCTACGATGAATTTAGATTTTCAAAAAAGTATAATAAAATGATTGAAAAAAGACATTCTTAATACGCTAAAATTGTATTGTTTAAATATTTTGATTTGAATATTCTTTTTATTTAAACAAAATGAAATGAAATTTTTACCTTGCCTTTCACCCTCGACGGCAAAGGACTGAAAGTAAAGTAGTACTTTGTACCCCTTACGTACTCCAATGAACCAGTGGCAAGTTCGCGTTCCCCAATTTCGATCCGGACCATCGTATTGTTCAGGCCACTTCGGGCTGGTCACAATACCACTTCTAGTACCCGTCATATATCCTCCGCATTCTAAAAAAAACATACCGGATGATGCATTTTGAATAACATGTACTAAATTAGACAAAACGTACAGAAATAATTATAAAATTAACACTTTTTACACGGAACAGGGTTAGTTATTACTAAATAGTTATTTTATACACTATTATAAAATGTAGTCTTTTGATAAAACGATAAACGATAGACCTAATTTACAGAACACTTCAAAGGCAAGAAATAACCAGATTTTACAAGGAAAACTTGGTATTGAAGAAAGACGTCAAGTTGAGTACCTTCGTAGTAGGGTTTTGCAGGCTCAAAGATGTATCGCGCTTTAAAGCCACTATAAACGCCATCTTCATCAGTATGCAGGATGACTCTGATGCCAGTCGCTCCCTTATTAGATTCGATAGGACCGGGGGCACTAGGGCCGCAGTATCGTCCTAGTAAACGTTCCGGGCTGTCACTGTACACGTTGTATATTTCCACCCAATCTTCTTGGCAATGATACCTATATATATATTTTTAAATCAAGGAGGGGTAAGAATACAGTTAGTGTAAGTAAAAGAATTTATTTAAAGTATATTCAAAGTAAAAGTTGATGTACCCATATGTTACGTTGGTTCCGTTGGAGCGTACTTTGAACTGATCAAAGATGACTTTGACTTGCTCGTTGGGCGTGGCCACAAAGTTGTAGATGCACGTCATATTGGACGGGTAATTGGAGGGGTGACGTGGGGAATTGAAATCACCACGTTTTTTGCTAGCGCTCAGGTACGTAAAGTGACAAGCGCCATTAGGAGCTGGCGTTCCAGGAATTAAATATTCTAAAGAGATTTTTTCCTTTTCATGAGATGTAACTTTTCTCAATGTATACTTGCTTAATATCATATATAGGTGTCTCTTAAGCCTGGTGCACACTGGAGTGTCGTTTATGTCAACATACACAACATACGACATACGACTAGTAAACAAACCGGAAAATTTCGGCATAAAGCCGACATAAGCACTCTGACATACGAGTTGAGCACTGCTCAACTTTTGGCACACAGGCACAACTGACATACGCCTTTCCGCCAATCACAGATAAGGTGATTTTACTAGTCGTATGTCGTATGTTGTGTATGTTGACATAAACGACACTCCAGTGTGCACCAGGCTTTACATATTCGAGCTTGGCTCGTATTCGAGTTTGGGAAGCTTAAAATTTCTTTTAAACTTTTCTTTTAACTAGAAAGATTTTTCCGTATTTCTTTCAGATTTAATATATTTCTTATATAGATCTAACTAAAAATCTTTAACACTTTCTAGCATGGTCCTTAAGATTTCTTAGTAGGTTTTTAACAGTTTGGCTAGATAAACGGAGCATTTTTTGGGTCCATTTTACCAATTGAGAACGACGTTTTTGTCCCAAGTTGTGGTAAAGAAAAAATTACTCAATTTGACTGACAACTTTATATACTATTTAAACATGATCTAATAAGTTGTATGAACCTAACTCGAAACTTTCTAGACATTTACATCCCGGAAAAAGGGCGTTGTATAGACAGTACGGACGCCATGTTTTCCAAGATGGCGGCAAGGATGACTGATTCATTTTAACTTTAGAACTAGCTCTAACTGTTTCATTACAGTAGGTCATTAAGGAGGACTATACCTGTGGAGAACGAGTACTTGGCTTTGAATCCAGAGCCCTGAGTTTGACCACTGGAGAAGACGAGTACGAGTCGAGGTCCTTCTGACCACAACCCAGGAGGCAAATCTATGCCGCACAAGTCCGCATCGAACTTTTCATAATTCGTTTCCTGCCCTTTCGCATACAGTCTGACGAATCCATCCGTACACCTTTAGTTAAATACACACAACAATAATTTATTGACTAAGCAAAAACTAATCTAAAACCAGGATTTAAAATAAGGTAAATAAGTCCTAGAATCAAATAAAGTTAGTTAAAAAGACAACTTACGTGCCATCTGGAGTCGGAATGTCAAATTTCTCGAATTCCAAACGCACTCGCTCAAAGTGCTGCACATCTTGCAAGCCTAGGATGTAATAGCGGCAAGTAATTCCGGGTAAGTAAGGAAACGGGTAATTGGGGCTGTAAACTACCCCGTTGGAGCCTTTGCGACTGAAAACGGTTTGGTCACACTCGGTCCCGCGCACGTGTTCGCCTTCGTTTTTGCTAATAAAGTCTGTCAAAAAGGGCGGGAAAAATAGCGTATAAGACAGAGCGCGAGAGAGAGAGAGAAATGTTTGGGGGGGGGGGGGGGTTAAATTAAAGGAAAAGCTCATTTTGAGACTTCCTATGTGTGTATACGATTCTTTACCCAGCTTAACAAAGCCTTCGCTGAACTCGTAAATGCCAGCAAAGCCCCGGTTCTGTGAGTCGGCAGTGCGCTTTAGCGTAGTGAACGTGATGAACAGCAAGTGATCGGTAGAGTAGAGCACCAAGTTGCGCTGCTGCCCGCAGTACGTGCCAATTAAGGGGGCTTCTATGTCATGGCCATCGTAGACGTTCACAGCGTCAAAGGGACAGCTAAGAATAGTACACTCCTTTAGAGACTTTACGCTCGGTTTTCTTATCGCAAAGCAATTACAGAATCAAATTAACGACTCAATAACGAACATTCTCTTCTTCTTTAGCTCAATATCCTACAAACTACAATTTGCTTCCTATGTTGCTTTACTTTACTCCAACCTTTTCTCCTGCTATCACACGCATTCCTTCAGTCATTAGCTCCCTGTACCTTACTAATACGAAGTTAAAGCTCACGTATATCTTCAGCTCACTAGTGATTCAGTAGCATTATGATAAAGCGCAAATTTTTTTTGGAAAAACATAGCGGCTATTTGCATAACTGATTCCAGTAACCGCAGATTTGGATATGACTAAAAAAAACTACATGCCAATTTCTTTATCTTTGTTTTCAGTATTTTGAGATTGGCACATTTTGCCCCACAGAATAAGTAAAAAATAGCGAACTTAGCAAAAGACACTTCCCTGCTACCGCCTTAATAATATTGTTTAAGAAATTGGTATAAATTGAGTACATGGTTTTAGGAAGTTATCGCCAACCCATGTTATCGCAGAAGTTATCGCAGAAGCCATGCGCGTTCATAGACATTCATACAAAACAAGTGCGTCCTGTCTGGAAAACGAGATAAAACTATCTGGAACTTTTTTCCCAATCGACTCTCTAGTCAAAGAATAATTAGAATTACTCTTTAAGCTACAAACCCGAAGTCCCGCTTTTAAGATTAATAATCGTTGTTTGCTTAAGAATGTTTAATTGCAACGATTTTTTCAAACTAGCGATTCCAATCAACGGATCAAGAGAATCGCTATTTGATTCGATTAAACATACGGGTTTTTTTAAAACCGTTTCCAATTATTTACAATTTTTGACGCTTTTTTGCATTCGATTACAATTTAAGAATAAGTGGAATCGACATTTGATCCGTTAAGTAAAGAAATTCTCGTTTCTTTGAATAACTATATTCGTATTCCATTAAGTATTTAAGCTTTCTTCCGAATTATTTGCACTAAGTGATTCTTACTGAAGGATTAGTTGCATCGCTTAATTCTTGTTTAATTATTACAATTACTAGGAATTGTCTAGTTAGCCATTGTGATCCAAGGGTCGTCAGCATCAGCATTCGACTCATTATAATCCAGAAAGCAAACTTAGTTGTTTCGGAAATGTAATTTAAATTTCAATCAAGTTTAGTAAAGGTTAAAAAAAGGTTTATGCACTTACTGAGCGCCGCCATAAAACAAGTCAAAGTCTCGGAATTCCAAGCGAATTCGCTGGCCCTTTTGGCCGACTAGTTTGTAAGAGCAGGTTATGTCTTTGGGGTAAACTCCAGGGTAGGTTGGTGTAATAATTTCTCCTTGTCGCTTGACAGTGCCATTGATGACAAACGAGCAAGTCGTCCGGGGTACCGGCGTTCCAACTTGGTATTGATCTACTTTAGAAATGGAAAAAAATGCCCCAAACCACAGTAGTGGTGGAAGTCAGTATACTTGTCTTTTTCCCTTCATTTTATTAGAAAAAGAGAAAGAAAATACATAGTGGCATACCGTCTTTGATGAATTGGAAAGTGCCTTGGAAAAGTTCGTCGGAAGTGTAGTTTTTGTCGGTATAAAAGCCAATGACGACGGTCCGATATAAGGAAATACGGCGTCGGGGCGGTATCTGACCACAGTACCGCCCTCCAAAGGGAGAGTTAATCAATTCCACGTGTTCCGAGTCTGGTACCTCCGTGTACAGATCCATGTACTCGTGGATACATCTAGAAAGTGAAAACCCACATATTGAAACCTTCTTCAAGTTCGCCAAAACTTAAGTCACATTAGTGTACATAAAAACTAACGATGAGGACAAATTAACACCCCAAAAATCTCTAAAAGATTTTAAAAATCATTCAAAATAGTCAAAAATGTTAATTCCAAAGGTTTCTCAAACCGTGCTGTGCCAAGCAAAAAGAGTTAAAAACGTTATAGCTTATAATTGCCAAACTAGAATATAATGAAACCAGGAAACAAAACGGAGGTTAGATGCACGTATTTCTTTTGTTCCTTACATAAGACGTTATGATATGGTCGCAAGAAGGGTGAGGACAGGCCGCGAACATAAACATGTCATGCTTATCAAGCTCGAGTTAGAAAGTATTGCAAGATTTTTTTTTTCAATGTTTGAAAATCCGGTTTTACACTTTTGCAAGACAAAAAGGGGGTGAGAGTGTTAATAGAAAGACGGGGTAAAATAGGTCCACAGAAAAGAGGGATCATAACGAGTGCAAATGTGGGTAGTGGGTAAAAGGGGACAAGGCCGCCATTTTTGTGTCTTCAGGGGATTAAATAGCTTTTTTTCTATTTTGGTTTGATTCTATGTGGTATATACACGTGAAGATGAGAAAGTAGGTGGTAGAGCGAAAAAGTAATGATATAAGAGAGACATAAGAGCGAGGGTGCTGTGGTTATAGTGATGATATATGGTGTGGGGATATATAATAATAGATTGAGGAATATTCTTTTCTTGTGTTAAAGGTATTGCGACACAAAGACATTTATCTTTCTCTCAACTAAAGCTAAAATAAATATAATATCTTTTCACAAAAATAATATGTAACTATACGGTTTCAGCTCACAACTGAACTTCTCAAATTAAGCCACCTAGTGGTAAGCATCTGACGTGTGTAGTGACGTCATAGCATCTCAGGCTGTCTTAAAACTTTCAGTAACGGTCGTTTCTAGACTAGCTTCCTTAAGCAAGCAAACGAGTGATTGTTTTATACTGTTCTAAAACATTTCAATGTTGGAATAAAATGTGCATACTGAAGCGAAAAAAAATAGCATTGAAATATTCAAGTGATGCATTAATTCTTGTTCAAGTGAATGCTCCTACTGTTAAAATTAAAGATTTTCAGTGTTGAAACTTTTCCATTGTCGAAAATTTCATGTTTGATTGGCTTCAGTGTTTTAGGTATTCAGTGTTGAGCTGTTTTTGTGACTGTTTTCCTTTTCAAGGTTTTCATTATTATTAAGCTTTGTGTAACATTGAGAATCTTGTAGTTCTAATTGTAGATTCTTTAGTGTCGCAATACCTCCAAATATGGGCACAGGGGGCGGGGTGAGAATCAATACTCACATGGGAGTCAGTCCCAAAGTGGATCCACTGTCAGCACAAAGAACCCAGGATGACGGTTCGTTAGCAAAGATTCATTAATTGTATAATTACAATGTCAAAACAAACGTCAAAGCAATCATTAAAGAATTGAATGTATAAATATAGACGTCGAATAAAAGGGATGAATGTGAAGGGGGAAACTAGCTTTTTTTAAATTCTTAAAAACATTTTTTTGGATGGGCAGGACTTCCGCTTGTAAACCCTTGCAAAACATAAGAATTCTGAACAGTATTGAAGATTTCCAAAAAATTTGAAAAAGATATTTCCCCAGCCACATCCTTGGTTCTTTGTGTGTGGTAAATCAGGTACAGGTTTTGTATCTCAGCTTGGTATTACTTTTTATTGAAAAAAACGTCAGGGTTTAAAAGCGGCCCCGTTACATAACTTGTTTTGAGTATTCAAGAAAAAATGTCCAGCAATAAATTTTTGTTCGAAATAAACAGAGAAGCTACGAATTCTGGAGCCTTGTGGGAATTTTGAATAAAAAACGATGAGTTTTTTTCCAGTGAAAACTAATCAAATGCGTTTCATTACTTAAAGAGGCTTAACAAATGAGTGTGAATGGGTGAACGGGAGGAGTCTGTCGTTTGGATATTTTGTAACGAGCAAGAATTGGGCAAAGGTAATATGTTTTCCTGTGTTAATAACGGGAACGAGAAATGGAAGACAGGGGATAATACATAGTTAGTCCGACGCGCAAAAGAAACTGAGCTGAAACGAATATTTTTTTCTGTCTTTCCTTGAGAAGTATCTAGCATATGTATTTTAACACTTACTCGGGAGGTGTTCCGCGGAGATTAAAGACGTGGAAGGCAATATGAACGCGTTCTCCTGGTCCGGCCACAAAAGTGTAGAGACATTGACGCGAATGGCCTTCCAAATTGGCAAAATTGGGCGAAACAAATGTCCCATTCCGGGGTCCGTCTGGACTGCTGATAAAAGTGCGATCACATTCTAGAGGAAAAGGGTACAAGAGAGTAATTTATGTGTCAAATTAATCCAAACCTTCCAAAAAATATTACAAGAAAGCGACGTTATAAGTACTCTTGTGTATAGTTTAATCTTCTATACGGGGACCACAAAAACAATTACATGATTAGTATTTTTTTTTAGCAAATCCCTTGACAGTAATGTAGAGAACATCAATAAAACATTTGACGCCATCTAACGTTAGTTTGTGAAAAACTTTCTAAGTTAAAATGAAATGAAAACTGTCTATTTCTAGTATCTTTGCTCTCTGGAATAGTCAGTTTAAGTTCTAATTTTAATAGGCAATTTATGTAAAGTAAATAAATCCAGCTTGAATTGAGTCTGTGCGAAATTCGATAGAAATTTGAGAAACCGAAATACTTAGAATTAACACATTACATGCTGGACCAGGTGTGTGTGATTAATTACGGAACTTTCGTATGGTTTGTAAGGTAATAGTGGATTACAGTGTACATAGGAAGATTGAAAGTTTGGAAACTTACTTGGAGCATTGGGCGACTGAGTCGAATTTTCGATGCGAGGAATCTCGTCGTCCCAATCAAAGACACCTGGTTCGCCCACTACTACAAACCGGTTGTTTTACATTCCCAAATCCCACCGGACGTGACATATATTTCAACCGCACATGAAAGAGAAAAGACAAACCATTGCTAATTAGTTTAATCATCTCAACCAAAGATGCGTGACCCCTTCCTTCCTCAATCCTCTCCCAGTATAAACTCGTTGTTGGCTCATTACACAAAAACCTCACTTCTCTCTCACCTCGTTTTCTTTGGATAAAAGAATAGATCCTCTGGACCCTCTTTTAAAAGTTGGGTCCACAATGCAGAGTGGGGGAGGGGGAGATCTTTGGATGCGACTTTATTGACGCTCTTGAATTTACAATCTCGGTTTTCCTTTAAAAGGATGAGAACATTTTTTCCTTCCTTTGGTCACTTTGTGGGTTTAGGGTTTAAGTCTTAAAGACTATAATTAGAATGATGAACACGGTGAGGATCAAAAGCAGGCAGACGACTGCTACAACTACCATTGTAGCTCTTTATTTATTTTTTAGTTTACAGTGTTTTGGCAATCGTTCAACTGCGCTTTTTTTACCAGGAGTCCAACATGTCTTCTATTTTATTGTTATTTTTCTTTTCCTATTAAATAGCCAAGTCAGCGCACCACACTAAAGGAAACTTTCCAGGTTTTCGCTATATTTTCTTGAATTCCATACCAATTTCTTTGCCTTAGACATACAGTTTTCTTCTTTTTTTCTTTCTTTGCACTGGAGGAACAGCAGTTTTATCTCCCAAGCACACTTGGTCGGTTAAGCCACGCCTATTCTGGGGCCGTTTTTTCTCTGTATTTGAAAAAATGTCCTCGTTATTCTACTCCACTTTCTTGTCGTTTTCCCCTTCTCTATCCTCTCGCCGTCGTCTGCTCAAACGCTCCTCCGGATCGATACTTGCAGCAAGGAAAAGCAGCGGAAATTCGGTTGCTGTGTGTGCTGTAGCCGAAGAAGCGAGTATGTGTGTGTGTATCTTTCACGGAAACTCGACTCCAGCACGGCTGCATGCTCGCTTCTTCGCTATACTGTATACAACGAGTTTCTCATTGTCGCTTCCTTTCGCACCCAGTATACCGTATACCGCTATGACGTTAATGGATCCTTCAACAAACGGTAACGAGTCTGTCAACCGAAGACTTTTTTGCTTTTGATTTGTGCGAGTCTTTTTCTTTTCTTAAGGACTGTGCACAAAAAGGAATTGACAGGATTCAGAATATTTAGAGCATTTGAAAGTCTCCCAAAGTACTTTATATTCTTGCTATTTTGTTTTTCAGCAAAAGATATATTGTTGGGTAAATCATTTCTCAATTAACTGATAAGAGATTCATCATTTAGTCCTGTTTCAGGTTAGGAAATTATCTAGAAGTGGAAAGTCTTTACACAATGTTGGTATACTTTCGCTTATAGACTATTAGAGAAAATTATTAGAAATAGCAAATTATACTATTTTTTAATTTTAAGTGATTAGTTGTTACAGAACACATCCTATACAAATGGGAAGGTACATTTTGAAGTTTTTTCAAACAATAAATAAAGATTAATTCTAGAAGATACTATTCCGGCAAATCCGTGTACTAAACTTCCAGTTAACTAAAGTACTAAATATTATAATCTATTTCAGGTGCATTGAATAAAGTCGAAAAACAAATTACACACCTAAAATTTCTTTAGTGAAAATCTTGTCATGCCTTTACCTATATTAGTTCTGTTTCAGTGGCAGAGATGGCACTATCAATGCATTTTCATTACGTATTGGCCATTACAAGATTTACTTATTCACAAAAGCTAAACTAAATACAGTAATACATATTTTTTTTAGGGATGGCCAAACTTGCCTCATAATTCCTTCTTCTCTCAAAACTCCGTTAAAAAACGTAGCATAACTTATTTAATTTGAAAAATTATCCTATAAGAATCAACGATTAAAAGGAATTCCGAACAACACAGACACTCTTACAAAACATGGATATGTATCTCTAGTCTAAAACAGGACCAAAATTACGTTAAAAAATCGTAACTTTTAAAACACTAGTAGACTTAAAAATCCCAGTGTAATGAAACGACTACTAAAATTACGATTTAAAAAACGAAAAGTGATTTCCACAACCCTGATACCGACACAAAATTACAGACATCCTTATAAGAGAAAAGACACTACAACTGAACAACTTTGGAAGAAGCGTGACAAAAGACTGGCGAAGAGAACGACGTTTGACCTGCTCAAAATCCGCTGGATATAGGGCTGTTTTTCATTGTTGATGTTGACGTTGCTTTATCGCCATGTTTAGTTTGGAAGTAGGCTTTCGCTTTTCGAGTAATCCCAAAACTTAGATGCAGGTTTCCCAAGCTGGGGCCATATGGAACACTGTAAAGACTGCACTGTGTATAACCAACGCAAAAAGGCGCCGAAATTCTTCCATCCTTGGCCTTTATTATTCATAAACGCTAAGTTTAACCTTGTTGTTATGTGTGTCTCGTCTCATCGCTTGTCTTGCTTTGGCAAAAAGGAAAAATTCCCTGTTATGGTCCCTGTCAAGACCAAAGACTCCGCCAACCATTTTTTTCTGTCTCTTCCAATAACCAACAATGGATTCTGAGTCAATAAAGAAATACCCTCCCGAACACAAAAAATATAATGTCGATGCTACTTCTGCCAATGCCAATAATGCTCTTTAGATGTTTGCGGGACTTATAAGCCAGGCTGACAACGAAAGTTACTTATTATCAGTTGTTTGACATAAGGACGGAGCTAAAAGGAAAACTTTTTGATTGGATTGCTTGCTGATCTGCGCCGCGGATATCGTAATCAACGCTATTGACGTGCTTCTGGCCCATAATATGGACCACACACACACGCATATGGAAAGAAAAAAGTATGGATAGGAGAGGTAAGAGAAAGGGAGAAAGGGAGGAGAAAAAGAGAAGATAGGCAATGATGAAATCTTGGGAAGCTTTGCTCTACTCTTTTACGAGGTACAATGGACAAGAAAAGCGTGTTGTGTCGTTACAACAGACCCTTGGGCCCTTTTCCCTTGCTTGCATCCCAACTTTGGCTCGCTTTTCCTTGGCCTTTTCCCCTTATAATAGCACAGATGGATGTGCCAAACCGTCTATAGCTCGTTTACGACGGACTCTTGGATACCAAGCACTTATCGGAACGAGGAAAACGACCTTCAGATTAAGGGATCCCACTTTTTAACGCTTCGCTCACCTAATTCAATACCATATTGGTTTACATTATGTCATTAACAAAGACGAAAAAATGGGGGAAATTTTAGAATTATTACAACTATAACTATCCTTTTCTAGATAGAAAAACAAATCTTTACTATCGATAATCCAATGAAATACGGAATCCTTTTTTTAGTGTTCAATCTGTTCTAATCTGGCTAAGATTATCACAAGTTATTCCTTTGGATTTGTCGACACCATTAAGAAACGTAAAAATGTACAACGAACTTGTTACGTGGTTAAAACGATTTCCAAGTTGTTATTGTTACTTTGTTTACGATGGATTAATTGACAACTGCACTTGACAACACTAGAGTGCGCCAGTGCCGCAGCTAATTTCTGTCAAGTGTTGGGAATCCTAATACTTCAGTTTTTAAGTTTGAAATAAGAAAACAAAGTACTTTTTGTGAAAGAAAAGAATTTAGAAAGGTTACACTGTTTATAATAGCAGAATTGTGACTGAATTTATCCTGCGTTGTGAGAGGAGAATTTGATGATTCTATATTCAGGTGATTTTTGTTAAAAAACGTGAGTTACCGTAAGAGGCATTCGTAGTTGTAGTGGGCGCCAAGTTGATGAGCAAAAGACTTGTGAGGACTAATTGAACGACTGGCCGTGCCGTCGAGGAAAATAAGGCGATGGACCATGTTGAATTCCGCCGAGAATCACGGCAGCTGTTAAAGCGGCATCCCAGCAGTGACTCTCGTCGTCGTGGTGAGTCTGCATCCGGATCAGCCATGGCCATGCGGAATTGGACCTTGCCTCCATATGACATAAGGGGTAAAAAAACTGCTATTAAACTTGTCATCACCACTTGGAAAAAGTACAGAAAAACTAATTTTCTTTAAATAATCGCAACATCTGCAAAATACCGGATCATTAAACGTTACTTTCCTATCAGAATCAGCAACATTTCTGCCAATGCTCCCCAAAATCCCTATCTTAAGTCATAAACCGCGTTTATGGAACATAATTCCGAAGGAAAACTCAAACGTAAAAAAAGCATCAATCCGAGAAACTACGACAGATATACAGACAAGTGCTATGAAAATATCTGTTCATACAACGCTAAATTGCTCCCTCAAAGAAAAGTGGCATATAGGAGTTCTAAAACGTGATAGTTTGGGCAAACATGCCAATTATACGGGATTTAATATTCAAGTAAATTCTTCATAATATGCAGATTCTTGCTTTGACCATGTTTTGAGTACTCTAGAAGTGAAATAAATTATGTAAACATATTAGGTGAATGAATCTCAATGGCATCTAACGGCACTCGAAGAATCTTCGCCAAGAGAGAACATGGGAAGATTTTAGCTACCCAAGATTCACAGTAAGAACAGGTCCAATTAAGTTATTTAAGCTTTTTACACCCTAATGTTTTTTTAATCTAGAGTTTTAGAGGGAAATTAAGTACGAAGCCTAGATGCAAGCAATTCTTTGAAAGCAAATGTGAAAAAAGTTCGTTACCATATCGTATCCATCCGTCCGTCAATGATAGTGAGGCCGTGGGCGGGGTTTGTACTTCTTTCTTTTTGCCTCCTTTCTCGCTTATGCGTTTGTTGCAAGTAATAAAACAAACAATCTTGTCCCCCAGAGGCCAACAGTACAGCGTAGTAAATTTGCTCAATCTACTTCCAACAAGGGGGATCTGCGAAATACAACAATTGACTCATAACTTCCATTAATCCAATCCAAGTCATAGAAATTCTCCTGTTTTTCTTTCCCTTCCATCCCAAAGAACTCCCCTTCTAGCCTTATTGAATGTGTTCAAATGCTCCTCGTGCACTTTGTTAGCTTTGGCAGCTTCAATATATGGCAACTATTCTTCTTAGAATTTTCCTTTTTTTGTCCCCCTTAAAATTTTGTTTCTGGGGAAACGGTTTGAAAGCCAATTGATCCAAAGCGAGCCGAGCAAGTGCTTTTTTGACATTTTTACAGGAAGCACAACGTTAGCTGTATTTTCTTTAAGGGCCCTCTGGACATGTCCCAGGTTCTGGAGCAAATCATAAAAATAGAGTTGGCCGAATCCGAGTTAAAAAAAAATCCCTCTTCGACTAACAAGGAGAGGAAGATGCTCTTTTCAGCAGCATTTTCGGGATGGAAAAGGAGGCTAAAAGTGTTGTTTATGTCCCCCAAGATCAATGAATTTTGCGGGAAACGGGACTGGCGTATATCTACACGGATCTTCTAAAAAGCAAAGAGCAGCAATTTCATCGGAAGAGTTCTTGATGATCAAAAAAGGGTTTGATCCAAAAATGTATCCCCGGGCAGGCTTTGCCGCACTTGTTTAACTCAATTTAGGTGGCTTTTTCTCGCTTTTGCGACATACCTTTGTTAAACAGATGAGTACAGCAATCTAGAAGATGTACCGTCTCTAAGAACGTCAATAATTCAGAACTTATACGATTGGTAACGGTTAATATAAGAAGGGGAGTAGGTTTTCTTTTTTGGGTTTGTCATCCCGTTTTCTAACTTCTTCTAATTCTGTTCTTGTCTTGGGGGTTATGTAAGAGTAAAAATGGCTGTGGGTGTAGAGCAAACATCCGTAATGCAGTTCTATCTAGCTTCTCCTCACTGGAAAGCGTGGTAACGTAAAACCTAGCCAAAAATCGATGCAGGCGCGAGACGAACGCGGCGATGCTCCGCGTTGCTGGTATTTTGCTTGTGCTTCGGACGTCAAGGAGTTCTAGAGCGAGGGAGGGGGAGGGAATATGGTAGTGTTTATATATATATATATATATATATGTGTGTGCGGGGGAGAAAAAGCGGGTACCGGAAACTTCTTGGGAATGAGATGAGAGTGAGAAAGAGAGAGAGCCAGCCGGAATTTGTCGGCTGTAGAGGGGCGTGGCTGAACCTATGGATCATTCTTTCTTTTGCTCAGGTTAAGATTGCGGAGACTCGTCGTTGTGGTTTCTTTTAATGACCCAAACGAGTCAATATCTTTCAACGGCTTGCCAACAGCAATTTTTCCGCTTTTATTTCAATTTGAACTAACTGCACAATTATTCTTAAGAAAAGAAGTCCAGAAAGATAAATTAGTTTTTGATTCTTACCTTATAACACTTCTTAATTCTTCACAATTGGGTTTAATTACTTTTTTCCCACGGACCATCTGTCTAAAGTCATCCTTTTGGAGATTTAAGGAATATTAGAAGTCCAGGCGCTTAATTCGTCACTCTAATTAGCACTTTGGGAGCAAACGAGTCAAGGTTGTGGCAAGATCACTAGTCATGGTACACAGATATTGTTTTCACTCAATTTTAACAATTTTCTGGCGGTTGGCGCTGCTCATTTTCATAGTAGTAGAGTTTGTTAGTTTGTCTAAGAAGGAAGGGATAATATGAAGGTTAATTTGTTCTTTACATGGAGACCCGGGAAGTGTTTGAGCGATTGTACGAGTTACTTGGAAGGCATCAAGACGACGAACGAGAACGAAACGTTGAAGAAAGACGGTGACGATGGCCACCCTGCGTTTTGTTGCACTTTTGGGTGGCTTTAGATTTGGGTTGGAGACGTCGCTCTAGACAGATTTCATACTGCGCATGTAGGAGGCCATGGCACTTAAGAGTTTGGGTATGCTTTTAACAAGTACTTACGGGATGGAAGTTGATCACGTTTCCTTTTGCCCCACAACGGAAATCGAGAAGAACAGACTCTTCCATCAAGAATCCAATTTATAAAGCTCATTCTGTTGCATTATATCATACATCCGCATCTATTATCTTGTCTTGTCACGCTTGTTTTTGATATGATGCCAGAGCAAGAGTCCCAATTGCCTTTCTACATAAGAAATTGCAAGATGACAAGATCGATGAAACGAACAAATCTATGGAAATGAGGTGCGAAAAAGTCTAATAGTTCTATTTCTGTCAAGCTTATTAGAGAACTCGTGTCGAAGATCTACGGAACAAGTACACCGCAGTCTTAGAGTAGAATTGTTTTTAGAATCAAGTCACTAGGTGGCTGCAAAAACCGCCAGTATTTCAGTATTTTTACCGCGAAATTTGAAATTGCATACTGTAGACACATTTTCAATTGAAATCTATAATTAATTATGCAACGTCAAATCATTATATAAATACGAAACTATAAGTGAATTTGGGAGTCACTGGAGTGAAGAACGTATGCAAACAATTAAAATAAACCCAGAAGCCTTCGGTACTAGAAAGCTTTCCTTTTTCGTGCTTGTGCTAGAGAAGTGTAATAAAGTTCATTTTACACAACAAGCCTTCACAAAGTTACATATATTTACCAAGGATTGAATCCACGACGCACGAGTTGCACTTTACGGGCCAAACGAAGTAAAACACGTCCTTCCAACTCATTTCATTGGAGTTTATAGCTATTATAGTTTTCTAGCAAATCATCGTATAGCGTGTTCATACTGCAAGTACTTTTGTAACAACGCTGACCAATTTCGTTCAACTTCACGACCAGAAGTAAGGAGTATAAACTGCGAACGATGTGTTGCTTTTAGCGTCATCTATTGTTTGTTCGAAACTCGTAAGTTTTTATTTGAGGTTCACGCCATCAGAGTGTGCTAGCTGAGGTGATTATGTATACATTTTTTAAATCAACTGTAAGTGATTTCATTAACTTCTGTTTACTCTATGTTTTATTAACTATTTTCTAGATTAAAATTAAAATTTGAATGAGGAAACCATGCTAGGACGGCGGTTAGAATCTTTTCTTAAGAGGTCGCGGATTATTGACCTGTATTTCTTCAAATACCCAAAACAAATCCACGCAGAAGCTCTCAAGGTTACCGATCTCGATGGCCCTGATTCGAGCGACCCAGGAGGACCTTTAGCCATCTATAAACACAGAGTACAAGCTGGGCAATTAGTTGAAGACAGTTTCCAGCTGCAAGTGGCCGAAAAACTTCAAGGAATTCAATCCCATATTCTCCATTACCAACCAGCCGAGCAGAGCAATTTATGGAATAAATTCTTCAGTTGGGCTAAACCGTCATCTTTAGAGGAAAGTACTAGCCAAAGCAATGCCCCCAAAGGACTTTACTTATATGGAGCTGTCGGCGGAGGCAAAACTATGCTTATGGACCTTTTCCATGACTCTTGTCCGGTTGAAAGCAAACGTCGAGTCCATTTCAACGCATTTATGCTCGACGTCCATAAGCGAATCCATCGAGTGAAAAACGCCTTAGCAGAAACTCATCCAGGCGTCCAAAAACCAGCTAGCTACGATCCAATTCCCCCTGTAGCTCGAAGTATTACTGCCGAATGTTGGCTCATTTGCTTCGATGAGTTCCAAGTAAGGCATACATTTAAAGAAAATAACGAAATGTAGGTCATTATTTGTCGATATAATTTTTTTGTCCGGGATTTTCTTCTTGTTTTGTATGATAGGTAACTGATATTGGAGATGCAATGATTTTAAAACGACTCTTTATTGAGCTTTTTCGTCTGGGAGCAGTGATTGTAGCTACGAGCAATCGTCCCCCGGATGATTTGTACAAAAACGGTCTTCAGCGGTCCAATTTCTTGCCTTTTATACCCATTTTGAAGAGTCACTGTCATATCATGTGTCTGGATTCGGGCGTCGATTACCGCCAGCGAGGAGGGAATGGAAAAGAACGCTTTTATTTCGTGTAGTATTTCTTGTTACAAGTCAAGAACTAAGAATTCCCTATTTTGTATGAATAATTTTGTTTTGGATTACTTAGGAAATCGGATGCTGAAGCTGACCAGCAAGCGAAGGCTATTTTTAAAACGCTTTGCGCAAAGGAAAACGATATTGTGCGTCCTAAGGTCTTCAGGGTGCAAGGACGTAACGTTTCTTTGAGTTCTACGTGTGGGAGAGTAGCTTATTGCACGTTCGAAGAGTTGTGCGATCGAGTAAACTACTTTTTTGTGTGCATTAATTGCACAATCTAGCATTTTTGGTTCATTTTAGCCTCTTGGAGCTGGGGATTATCTGCAAGTGTCGCAGATGTTTCATACCATCTTCATTCGGGATATTCCTCAGCTATATTCAGAACTTAAATCGCAAGCAAGAAGGTTTATAACCTTGATTGATACGTTCTACGACCACAGAGTGAGTTTTTAACTGTTCGTTTTAACCGTCTTTTCAGTTTTGTAGTTAATCTTCAAGTGCTCTCTTTTAAGAGAGCTTCAAGGTTAACTTAAAAAATTTAGGGCAAGCAATAAGAGTATTGTTTGTGTTTTATCCTACCTAAACAAAAGCACTTGACCGTTAAGAAGTTTGCTCTTGTAATCTTTCGTCTGATTTTTTTTGGTTTTCTTTTTATAATAGGTAAGAGTCGTTATAACAGCAGATGTTCCTTTACGGGAACTATTTCGCCTAACGGAATCTTGTCAGCGTACATCTAGAGACGAGCAGCGAGTGCTAATGGACGATCTGAATGTAAACTCGCAGAAGAGTGGAGAAGTAGCTAGTATCTTTACTGGCGAGGAAGAAGTATTTGCCTCAGACCGCACCTTGTCCCGGCTGCATCAGATGCAGACTATAGAATACTGGGATCAATGGGAACGACATGGGAACTAGTAGTCACTTTAGGTTTTAAACCTATATGAAAAGTTGTGAAGTGCAAAATTTTGTACAAATATGTAAACAAACTGTACAAGAGAAACGAAAAGTACAACCATATAGTTGTGTATTTAAGAACCTCGGATGTTACAGAGGAAAATACTCTTTAGCGCTTGCCTCCCACTCGTGGTGCTGCTTTAGCTTGAGGACGAGCAGCTTTGGGTTTAGGTGCTTGCTTCGTGGAGGATTTGGCTGGAGGTGCGGTTGCCTTCTTCGCAGCTTTGGTAGCCTTCGTCTTCTCCTTGGCAGCCCTACAAAATTAAGAAGACACCGTTAGGAACGGGTTAATATCTCGGAGTGGCATATTGACATTGTTTTAGTATGGAAATTTGCGATGAAGCTCAGGTTCAAAAGTTTAAAATCACAGATTTCATTGGATTGACAGATTAGAACAGTACATCATTGCTTTCTGACGAGCTTAGGATAGAGAAATGTGAATGGATAAGTTACCTGATGGCTTGTTCACGCTGAGCCTTGCGGACTTCAGGCTTTTGGTTACGCTTAGCCATAATATCAGACAAAGAAGCGCCAACAATAGCTCTCTGGAACTTTTGGGTCTTCCTGGTCTTCTTCTTGGCTTGCTCTTCCTCAATTCCCTTCCTGTGCTTGCGTCTGTAGAGGACAGTCCATGTGATCTTACGAGGATTCCTCTTCATCAAATGAGCACGCTCACATTTGGAATTCAAGAACTGGAAGGTCTACACAAATTTAAAGCACATTACTACTGAATCAAATGTTACGGTTTACTTAATTAAACCTACCTTGCCGTCGACCTTAACCAGGGTCTTCCCATGACCAGGGTAAATTTTGTACCCACTGTAATGACACAGGGAGATCCTGAAAAAGAAATCACATACGTTACCAGAACATAAATTTAGGAATAATGATATTTGGCACCGATAAACTTTATACAGTCAAGGATGCTTAAGATAATCAAGAATAAAAACTGGCAAACGTACTTCATTTTCGGCTGTGAAAATGGAAGGAATACGAGTCACGACAACAGACAATACTCTTCCCAGTAGGCTTGATTTTCCTACAAAACAAACCACATGTGCTCGCATTTACCGCATTTAACGAGACGAGGATTCACTTCTCTCGGGTGTTTTAATTACATTTCGCTGAATTAAAAGGAATTATGTTATCCTATTGCTACTTAAAACATTTAAGAAGAAGCTTATATGGCATAACTTCTATACAATTGCGATTCAAAAGTAAAAAAAAGGATCATTGGGTAATAAAATAAAATTAAATTCATGTTATTTTTTTTATGTTATTTATTGGTCTTTTCAAACACAGGCGAATATTAAAAAGAAATCAACGCCTACTGACAGAGCCTTGGAACATTTTGATGAGTTCTATAAGAATATATTTGGAACGTCGTGGCCTTCCATACGTCTTGCTCTCCTGAACGAACCCAAATACTGTGCTGTTGTCAACTTCTTTGGGGACAACGAAGAAAACGTTAGAGACCTACAAGTAAGAACCATACGTAACGTTTTTTCAATACAATAACTGCCGCTATAACTAGAGTATGGGTTGTATTGACATCCGAGAGACATTTCAAGACGAACTCCAAAATTGGCAGAAACAAAATCCGTTGACTAATATCAAACGCCCTATGTTTGAGACAGTAGCTCCAACGAATAACTTAATAACCCCCGATCCTATTGAAGAATCTCAATTGAATCCAGCAGTCTTTAACAATAGAGTTATACTACCTTCGGATTCTGCTGGCAGTTCGATGAACGAAACACTCTTACACGACTTTGTGCCTGCCAGTCAACTCAAAGTATACCTTTCACTGTAGTTAATATTTGGTTTTCTTCCTATGCATTTTATATTGTTATCATTGTCTTGCAGAGCAGGGAAGATTGGGTGGAAGAGTCAGACCAACTCAAATATTACGACACAAGTGGCGAATTTGAAATTCCTTCATTAGAAAACGGGCCCTTGGAGTTTCCAGCTCATCTCCGCGTCTTTGCGTTTGGGAGAGGAGATGTAACACGTTTCCCCCCTCCTAAAGCTGGAGTAGCACAAACTCTTGGTAAAAAACACAAAAATACCATATTTTCAAAAAACTTTAATTTATACGTCGTTTATTTCCTTATAAGTTTCTTAACCCGGCTTAAAATGATGAATTTACATTTCGTTTCTATTACCTTGCAATTAACCTAATTAGCCTAAAATTTCAGTGAACTCGATTAGTCTAGCTTAATTGCTAAGTATTTCCTTTTAGAATACCTAGCTTACATTAATTTTAATTAGCTTGCATTTCTGTTAAGTTTGCTTAAATTCGCTTAAGTTACCTCAAGTTTTTCTTAACATGGTTAAACTAACCTTAATTTCGTTTCCAGGCTTTTATCTCATGGATGCAGGATCAATCCTGCCTGTGTTGGCATTAAATTTACAACCTGGAGATCACGTTCTGGATCTGTGTGCTGCTCCGGGTGGGAAATCCTTAGTCATGTTGCAAACCATGCTTCTTGGTATTCAATTACGCGTTTTCTGCATTAATTTAATTAATTTCTTATTTTTCTCCGTATTCAGGGCGTCTCGTTTGCAACGATACCGGCGATTCGCGAGTTAAACGCATCCATAAGGTGTTCCAGCAGTATTTTGGCAGCTCGAAGGCAGTTAAAGACACAGTACGTGTTTCTTCCAGTAATGGAGTCCTGTGGAGCCAAAAGAATGCTTTTGACAAGGTAAGGTATGCGTTAAGTTTCCCCCAAAATAGGCAAACTGGTAATACAGACTATTACTAAAGGTACTGGTCGATGCTCCCTGCACCAGTGACAGACACTCGCTCATGGAAGATGATAATAACATGTTTAAACCGACACGCATGCGAGAAAGGATCAATCTCCCGGAACTACAAGCAGCTTTATTGATGTATGTTCTTTTCTCGCTAAGTTGACCTGTCCTTTTTACCTTCAGATTTGAAAACTTGCAGGTCAGCCATGCAAGCTGTCAAACCAGGAGGAACAGTTGTCTACTCTACATGTAGTCTTTCGCCCATTCAGAATGATGGAGTTGTACACATGGCGTTAAAACGTGCAGCAGCCGAATTCGGAATCGTCGGAGGAATAAGGTACATCAATATTTTGTTATTTTACTTTAAACAGTAATACGATTACTTATTATTTTTTCAATTTTAATGGTTTTAGGAATTTGGAAAATGCTTTTAAACCACTCGAGTTCATCTACCGATTTACAGATCCGAGTACTATACGCTATGGTCAGCTTGCACTTCCTTTTTTGCCCAACAATTATGGACCCACTTATATTTGCAAAATCGAGAGGATTCGATAAAGTAATTGTCCTTAATATTAGTAAGATTAACCAAAATTGTTAAGTACAATAAAAAACAAAAGTAAGAAGTATTCCAAAACGCCTTTATTGCAAATTGAACAAGTTACGAACGTATCAAAGTATAATTAATGCACCCTTATATAACTTGACTAAATTAGCGTGTATACTTTAAATCAATTCAAAGCTTCTGAAAGTTAACTCTCGTTTAATTTGCTTAGAATAAAAAAAGGCAAAAATACAAGAGAAACGATAATTCTGTTACCAGTTTGATGGCAGAAATTGAACTTAAGATTACCCCCTGAGGTTGAACGGAACGTTTCGTAATGCAGTTGAACAGGAATTACATGTCTGGATGAAGAATCAAAAACAATCTTAGATTCTTGAAAATAACCAAAGAATTTATAAAGAATTTCTGATCCACATTTTCTTTGGAGAAGTAGCTATAATTACAGGAATTCTTTTCCTTCAGCCTTTACTTCAGAAAACATCTGGATCAGTTTCATCCTAATAGAAAGAAATACATAATTAAACTTTATTTTCTTTTTTATCCGAAGAAAATTTGTCGAATCCTCACGCTTTGCTCCTTATTTCACTTGAAGGCTCATAATTCTCTTCGAAAAACTTATTCACATCCAATTCTTCCAATTTCTGAAAGATTTCCCGAAATGTCTTTACCGCTCTAAAACTCAGGGAAAACAAAAAATTAACCATTACAATTTTCCAACTCTATTTTCGTTTACTCGGTAGCGTCGCCGCTTCCACTTGTTCTACGTTTTTTTTCCATCTGTTGACGGAAAACTTTTGCCCACTTTCTTCCTCCGTTCTCGATAAACAAAGCTGTTAGATTTAAATCAGTGGATTCTAATTTGGCGAATAAGTAATCCTTTCTGGGTTCTTGATCTTCTGTTTCGTCTTCCATTCCTTCATCATTGTCAGGACTAGCTTCAACTTTCCTACGCATTGGCTTTCCTATAAATCTTGGCCAAGGTGGAGGTGTAGGTATCTCCAAGTACCACAATTCTCCTTCCTTTTCTCCTTTCCTTGTTTTCTTTTCTTTTGGGCCTCCTTGTTTCATTTCTGCTCCGTTCACTTCTGAGACGAACATCGTTCGCTTGCTTAGCTCGGCGTTGGACAAAGTTGAATGACGTACCACATTTCTTCCACAGTACAATGAATCTGGAATTTCGTTATCTAACGTCGTGGCTGTATGTTCTACTTCCATTTCTGGACCAAAAATCTTCCAATTACCACGTGGGCGTGGGTCGGGGGTGTGGCTTAGACTGGTGTCAGACGAAGCTGATCTAAGTCCCAAATTTCCTGCTAAGTAAACTGAACCTGGAGTTTCATTAGCTGATATGGCTGTTTGTTCCTTTTCCACGTTTGAATCATAAGGGCGGGTGTGGCTTAATTTAGAGGAATGTAAAGGAAAAGAGACTCCAAAGTTCTTTAACGCCTTCACCTCCAAGAAAATAAGAAAAATATTAAAATCGTAAATTTGACGAAATTAAGAAACTATACCGTGGCATTAAAAGTGGCTCTGATGACTTCGACAATGGTAGGGTGATATTTAAGCCGAATGGTGATAATGTTTGCTTTAGGTTCTGGCGTGGGGGCGTCTATGAGACGTCTAATGGTCATTTCGAGGATCAGAGTCAAGTCCAGGAATTTTTCTTGGCTTTCAGGGCATTCGGTCTGCTCGACCTCGGCGCGCTCAACGATCTGATCTGTTAATAACAAGTACGGAAGTAGGATGGGACTGTCCCACACTTGGGGATTTTGTTTCGACACGGGTTTGAAGAAAAACCCTAGGTATTTCATACCCGGCATGAAATCCACCCACATTTTCTGAAAAGACTTTGAAAAGGGTGTTTTTTAAAGTGTAAATTCTAAGTAAAACTTGTGTTCTTACTGCCGGAGGGCTAAAATTGAACTTCTGATCCAAACGTGACAGAAATACGGCTTCGCAGACGTACGACATGACTTGGCGATTAGGAATAATGTGCTCATCATTGATGGAGTGCACGAAGTCCAGGTTATCCTAAAATAGTTTAAATAAATGTAAGTATGATTTCAGTAGAAAACTCATGGAAGTAAAATGAGAATTTGAAATTGCACATACTTGTAGGGAGGCGATGTTAGCAAAGAGATGCGATTTTTTTGGGAACCATTCTTCGGATTTCTGAATAAGCAACAAGGAATTTGATAATGCGCTTCGAAGGAGATGAACGGTGTGAAATTGGAGTAAAACGCACGGAAAAGTGGCTACCTTAGCCAATTCAACGCTAGAAGTGAAAGGTTAAGATACAGGGGAAAGGTTTAGAAAAGTGTTAGCAAACTTTATATTATTATTATTTTACCCGTAGTGGATTACAACTTCGGAAACTTCTCTAGAGAGACAGGAAATTTCTGCTACAAGTTTAACAAAAGTCGCTCTACATGTAGGAATTATGTCTGCGTTTAAGATCCATTCGGCAATGATCCACTGAAGAATCGCGTTGGCCACAGAACTCTCTGCGTAAAACTCGCTGGCTGTGCAGATTGACTAAAAATGGGAAGATTTCATTTAAGCATTGTTAACCGGAGTTGAATTAAAATATTCCTACTTCAAACAGGACGATAACAGCAGAGAACGGGGACAACTGTTCATTTAGCCCTAGGTTTTCCATCAACTTCATAACGTCGACGACTGGCAATATCAAATACGGGAAAAGTTCAAAGACTTGTCCCGAACATTCATCTAATGTATCATGTGCAATCTATTTATACGAAAAGCGTCATTCCGTAATAAATTCACTGTATTCGTAAGGGCTATTTAACTTACTTCGTAGTGAATGAAAATGTAGTAAAGCATTTGTAAAACGACAGAACGTTCCTCCTGACAACTTGGCTTATTCCAGTTTCTTTTCTATAGAAAAATAATTTCGCAACGATATAGTCTGGTCTATACTATACGCACTGCATTCGTTAGAAATTTATGAGCTTATCGTTTACTTTAATACGACATGCTAATAGCTCTATAACTTCGTAATCTATTTGGGGAGCTTGTACTGAAGAATCAATGTTTAATTGGAAGGATTTCCAATCGCTTGCAAGTCCAGCTGTATTATCCGCATTGTTTTTCAAAATATTCTTCAAATTATCGCACAATTGCAACGGAAGACTACCGCTTTGTTCCATAGTATCTAAAAAATGGAATTTCTTCGTTTGCTTCGGGAGAAGTTTTGCCATCTAGTAACAAATATTGCGATATTACTGGTAATATAAATGGACTCGACCATTCGACAGCGTTTGCCATCTAGCAAGTAACGGTGAGGGTAAGAGGCCCATAGCGTACGTGACTTTCTAGATATGAAGGGCGGTGAAACTATACTTGCTAAATTTGTGTTAAAGTGCTGTTTACTCGTTTCTCACTTCTCAGGGACGTGTAACCAATAATTGTAACTCGTTTTCCATGGCTGGAATCTATTCTCATTTTAGTAGAATGAGTATAATATAAGTTTTTGATTACTTTATTAAACGCTCAAGTATATAAGAATAACAATAAGCGTTTCTGTTTGTTCTTTGAATTAAAAGGATATCTACAGGGTCTATGTTAGTAAAATCCTCCTTTTATGGAGAGTTGGAAATTTCACGTGAAAACATCGCAGACAAGACAGAACATTGTCTTTATGCTTGGATTGCGTATGAGGCTTCATTAACTGACAAACAAATAGAGTCTGGTGGAAGAGTCCGTGGTTTAATTACGTACATTGTTCCAAGCTTAAGTTAAAACTAAGCAATTAATTGTCATCGTTTCAATAACCTCCATAGGTGCGACATATACGTCCCCAGAACTTTTAAATTTCTTTCGTACTTGGTCCACAGCAATTCCACATAAAAGTCCAGCAGATTGTCCAACGCTTACGTTCTTGGTAAAAGATTGCTCGGTAGTCGAATCGTTGAAATTTGACTACCAGCGGACTGGTAGGGGAGAGTTAATTGGGGCTCGTTCGGTCATGGGGTACCCCCGGACGGTGGAGTTATCCCAAGGTAATAGCGTTTTCAACTGGGAACACTGAGTGGCGTTTGAGTGTGGCACCAGGAACTCAGTTGTTTGCCCTGTGACGTCACGGCACTAACCCAGATTTGTACCTCAGTTTAACGGGCCCACTGCTTTCATGCTCGCTTGTAAACATGGCTGCGTCGGACTCAGCGCGTTTTTCAAGACTTATTGCGAACCGAGAGCGGTGACTTTACAAGGAGTGGAACTGATTTACTCTGCACAATTGTAGTAAATGGTAATTTTTTATTGTAATATAGAATTCTTACGTAATATATCTTTAATTTTGTATCCTTCATATTTTTTCGTATATTTCATATAATTTTGTACGTATTTCTATAATTTCGTATTTATGGCCTATACATTTTGGAATCCAACAGTAGCACAGCACTAATTCATTAGTGGAATTTTACTACTTGAACTAGAGGATGACATTTCCTCTAAAAGAAGATATAGTCTTTGTTTATCAGCGGGATTCATATTTGGGGCCAGAACTTGCAGCACGTAAACCCAGCACTGACAAAATAGTCAGTGCAGCAAAAGTTGCATTGTTGTCAACTGACTCGGTGCACCCTGTCCCAGTTGAACATGTTCAGTGCTACCGCACCGTACCGCACTTTGCAGTTGAATTCGTTTCTGGGACTCAGTGTTCCCAGTTGAAAACGCTATAATGGCGTTTTCCATTGGGAACCCTAGTGCTGAACTTTCATCCACTGAGTGGATTTTGCGTTTTCCTTTGGGAATGGAGAGCAAGTTCAGTGACACTGGGCAAATTCCTTTAGGAAAGTGCGCACTAGAAAGTGCGACGAAGGGCAACTTTTGCTGCTCTGACTTTTTCGGCAGTGCTACAGTTTGAGTGCGGTAAAGTCTGGCGCCATATATGAACCTTACAGAAAAAAGTTAATTTTTCTTCTTTTAGAGGAAATGTCCTCC
>RJJA01000417.1:0-49172 GCA_003724045.1 Lepidurus arcticus | reverse complement strand
TGGCGCGAAGAAAACGTCGTTTTTTGTGATTGAGCGCTTAAATTAACCAAAGAACCTACAGACTTGTTTGAGCATTCAAAAGAAAGGTCACGGTACGGTCCCTATGAGATATGGTATCGATTTTGAATGCCCTTATAGGCAAAGTCGCTAGGCCGCCGGCCAACTGTCCCCCAATGTTATAAGGATAGGAAAATTTGAATTTTGGGGGAAAGAGGCGGAGCTTAAACCGCTAAATAATTAATAACTCGGTTAATATGCATAATTGACATAGGGGTTCTTCAGCCAAAACACTTCATTTGGTCTCCTCTATAACATATTTTTTTATTCTTTCGCACCTTACTCCCCCTTTAATACTGGTACTTTGTTACTGTATATCAGGGCTGTTCAACTGACGGCCCGCGGGCCAGATCCGGCCCCCGAGATGCTTTTATCCGGCCCCCGACCCCTTCGACAAAAGTATTCGGAAATTTACACCGTCACATGTATTAGGTCTATAGATACTTTTGCCAAAGGTATAGCTAAGGAATAAAATACCTTCACGTAATCGCAGAAAAGTTGAAAAATAGTCATTTTTTGTGATCGAGCTTGTAAATTACTTAAAGCACCTACAGACTAGCTTGAGCATTCAAAAGAAAGATAATGGTGCCGTCCCTATAAATCGAAGGTCCGATTTTGAATGCGCTAATAGGTAAAGGCGCTAGGCCTCCGGCCAACTGTCCTCCCGTGTTATAAGGATAGGAAATTTGAATTTTGGAGTAAAGGGGCGGAGCTAAAACCACTAAATAATTAATTACTCGGTTAATATGCATAATTGACATAGGGGTTCTTCAGCCAGAACACTTATTTTGGTCTCCTCTATAACATATTTTTTAATTTTTTTGCACTTGACTCCCGCCTTTAAGACGAAAAGAAAACCTCTAGATTCACTTGCAAATGTAAAAACGAAGTAAGTAATTGCTCACTATATGGCGGGTTAGATGCTACAGCATTCAGGAAACTGTTTGGCACACTATTTGAAAACGCACTAATTTCACCAAAATAGTTCCAATCTGTAATCATAGTATTTGCATTGCTCGATCCTCGAAACAGTAAAGATTTTTTTTACAGTAAAGATTTCTTTTTTCGTTAAAACCTCTAGATAACCTCTAGATTTAGAAATAAAATGTCAAAAACCTCTAATCTGGAGGAAAACCTCTGAAGTGGAAGCTCTGGAAGAAGTGAAAGCTCTGGTAGCGGCACCTGTCCGGGGTTGGAGCAATATACGGACTGTAAATGTTCATTCGTTATTGCATCACTGCGCCATTTGCAAAACAAGCCGTAAAAACGCCATCGCCTTATGTCAGGAGAAATGTCGGTATAGTAATTTTAGTGTTTTGTCAATACAAAATCTATTGGTAGTTTTCTTTCGGACAACACATTAAAACCCGAATCGCTACTCCAATAAAAATTTAAGAACGCAAGAGAAAGTCAATTGTATTTTGAAGAAGAAAGATTCCAGCTTTGGGAACGAAGAAAAGGTAACAGACACGTACCCATAAAAAGGGGAAATAAGACTTAATATGAGGGAAGAACGAGGGTAAAATATAGAGACACAATTTTCGCAGTAATTTAGTATTGCTGGCAGCCCACGGGAACTTGAAACGTAACAATCTTATGAGTCGGTTTTCCATGCAATTCATCCAAAGTACGTCGCTGGCCTTCACTTTGCAAATAGTTAGATAATTGGTTACTAGGCATGCAATGGAAGTTCACCTGAAATTTTCAATAATTAAATAAAAACAATTAAATTATATATTCTATCATTGGATTTGCGAAATTTCACCCTTTGTTGTGTCACTCCGGTTGGTCGGCATTGGCTGGAGCATTTAGGTAATGGTACCAGCGAAAAGCATTGTAAGCCTTCGATTTCTTCCATTTCGTTGCGATATGACGTACATTTCTCCGTGGCTTCATTTCTTTGCACATAACCAAAGCCAGCCAAAGCAAAGCTGAATAAAACCGAATTCTTGGATCAGACTTGAAAATATTTGGTAAAAGAAATTCAACAGATTTTCTCACTTGTACGGCTTTTGGAGCGAAACTTGGCTTTGGCACGTGTTTTGCATGTCACGGAGGCTTGAAAGCATTCCTCCGGTAGATCCAGCAGCTCTGCAGCTGGCAGAGGGAGTATCTAAGCGATAGGCTTCATCCATATACTCTGCAGGAAGAGCGCAACCACGTGGTCCTCGCAGATCGTCATTCCTTTCTCCGTTCTGCGAACCGCACAATCCACACAATCGTCCATGGTGTACCATGGCCCCCTATTTCCGAACATGTATACGGTTTACAGAAGAATTACTAAAAAGTTTTGAATTGCTTACCATGATCGTAATTTGCTCAGGGTTAAGAGTTAAGGTGATCCAGTGCTGCGGTGCAGTCACTTGCAAGTAGTTATCGACAGTAACACGTACTGAAGCTAGCGTCAAACCTTGCTTATCTTTAAGTTCGTAGGAGTCGCTGCCAGATACACTCCGTTCTTCCCCTTCATTGACCTTCACGCGGTTCATGTAAGGGTTGAGTTCCAATTTCTGATCGTCGAGCAGCATCGTTGCCACTTTTTTGCCCATTTCTTCGCGTACCAGAACAGCGAACCGGTACCGACCAGAGCAATCTTTCGTTAGTAGGTAATTGCAGCCCGATAAGGACACATTGTATGGCAGGCCGTCGAACGTGACCACTTGATCCTTATCCAATAAGCACATTCCTAACAGAAACATATCCTAATTTTTTCGAAAACTTTAAAAAATGAGTTTAAATTAAGAAATACCAGCCGGTGAATATTGATGCGAAAGTGGTGATATTTTCACGCTGATGGGCACTAAAGTTTGGGCCAAAGGATGAATACGGATGTTGTCGTAGAACGTATTGGAATGCGGCTTGAAGGTATGGACGTTCATGGTCCCCAGTAAAGTATAGACAGTCATTTCCACGCGCATTTGATTGGGGGCGTTCTGCACGTTCACGTTTTCAGTCAAGTACGGCACGTACCAGTACCGGATCGCGTTGGCGACCTTGTTGGTCAGGTTCTGGAATGTTTCAGGTACTTGCTGGTACTTAATATCCAGATCGTATTTGTTGAGTGTGGTTGCTATGCGACGACTTTGCATGCAATGTAAACTTGTGTGCCAACCACGTGCTTCGTCTTGCGCGCACTTGGTATGCATGTACTGAGTCTGTGAAGAAGTTTGTTGGTCCGACGAACGTGAGAATTTTCCCTATATACAAGGATTAGTATTCAATCCTTTTCTACTTCAGATTTTTGTATATGTTCCTACTTTAACGGAGATTGAAGGGTTTTGTTCACAGTCTCCTGCGCCAAACCGAACGCTAAGGTTCACGAAGGTACTTAGGTCAGCTCTAAAGAGTTGTTCCCTGTTAACTATGTTCATTTGAGGCCATTTCCAGTCTCCGCAGATACATATCTGTGATTTAAAAATGAGTTAAACGCAAATTCTAAACTCATTATAAATTCGTTTTAATTCTAAATCCATAAACTAAGCAATATCATGGTAATACTTCGTAATTATTGTCACCGGATAATAGCCGTTTGGCACGCCAATTGAATCGACTCTGGGAACCCAGATCACCATATCCAGTTGTCAAAGACGATCCGTAACGTCTTGGGGTAGCCGAGCCAAGGAATTCTATCGTAGTATCTATCGATACTCCAGAACCACCTTAAAATAGGTTCGGATATTTGTTCTGTAATCACCAAGCACTTGTAACAAAAAGTAAGAGAAAATCCTTACTTTGCATGGGATCGAGGACTTTTTGGAACTTGGAAGAAGTCCATTGAGGTGCATCGACACCGAACAATCCGCTCACGTATTGTGTGAGGGTTATCGGTTTCAAATCCACGGGAACTCGCATACGACCACTGGGCAAAACCACATCACCGGGACGATTACCCGGGGTAAGCGTAAGTCCGACACTGGGAGAGGTAATTCTGCGCCCGTACATGTCAACTTTTACTTCGGGGCCAGACTTGGACTGGAAATCTATATTAATTTAATTTACATGTAATTTTTAATATTCATATTTTTTTAATAATTATACCAATTTTATATTTAATTTATATTTAAATCCATATTAATTGAAAGTTTAATTTAAAAAAATAGAAAATAAGATTATTCTCTAGACTTACGCATTGCAAAGGTTGTTCGGATCTGGTTGGTACTAGAAGCCGCCAGGTCAAGTACAAGTACGTTTTCGTGAGCGCGTAATGTTGATGGATTGGCCCAAAATAGTAAATGTCCCATAAAATCCTTAACGAACGGGAAAGGGTCTTCTATTCCTTGGATATCTCCGCGGCTTAAAGAATACATTTTTAATCCGCTTTCCTCTTCTCCAAACTCTTCACGTTGCTAAAAGAATCAAGAATATCAACTAAACCTATTAAAATATATAAACTATTAGAATTACTTCAATCGGTGATTCCAGAAGAACGATCGGCTTCGAATCAGGGTGCAAAATAATGGGTGTGAAATCGTTGATGTTTTTGACTCCCGTAAAGGGTTGTACTTTACGATGGAACAAGTGTAATTGCTTGTTGCCAATTGGCTCCCAGGTGGTAATAAGTTGAGATTGGGAGTAATCCGCTTTGACGCCAAACTTACCCGGCAACGCCGCATTGAGACTGAAATCTACGCCTGCCTGAGGCATTACTGTAGTGAAGGGTACTTCTAACCCGATTTTGGTCATGCGCTTCATAGAAATTCTAGCCAGTGAGGAAACAGATTTAGACTCTTGAAACAAACGTAAGCTTTAAGAGTTCCCTTACAGCGGTTTTACGATAGCTTTGAAGTCTGAACTGCCGTGTAGTGAGAAACTTCCCTGGAATTGGCCTTTGGCGGCTGCTAGAACCTTGAAATGTGTGTACGAAGCATACGAAAGACCCATACCACTCGGAATGCGTACAAAAGAGTCTGCTGTAGGCAGCCATTTGAAGTAATTGAAGGTAAGGCCGCTTCCGCCAGTCACCACAGACTTTATAATATCTTCAATATAAGAGAAAGCCCAGAAGAAAAAAAAAGAAAGGTTAATTTGAAAGAAGCTCGCGAAAAAGATATCGTATTACTTTGGATCGCTTGCTGGAAAGTGCTCTCGTCGATGTAGAAGAACCGCTGGATGGCGTTCATGTAGTTCAAAGAGACCGTTAATTCAGGGGAAGCTTTGGCGCGAGGTTCGATTTGCAGTTCTTGTCGAATCTTTTCTAACGTTTCGCTGTATTGCGCGGAGTAAGGTACTTGAGCAGATTTTCCAGACTGTTGGGAACCCGAATAACCACCGGATTGAGCAAAACTACCGCCCAAGTTGAAGAACTCGCTGAAAAGACCTTTTTGGTTGCGGACTGCGGGCTCTCCCAGGTACATGTCGATGAATTTCTCCAATTGGTTACCTTGGATCATAATCTAAAAATAAAAAAGCAGAAAATGTGACAAGTTGTACTTTCAGAAGCAAAACAAGCGTAGAAAATTTGTCGGCAACTAGCTATACATTTCTTTTTAAGGCTTTAGCAAAACCATAACAAACATCATTGCCACCTATGAATGTTTCGCATCAGTAAGCTAAGTGGGAGCCTTAACACTTTTTCATTAATTTCTTTAAACCTTCCTAATAATTTAATCCAGCATGTCTCACTAGTATGCCAGAGACTTAAAAATCTTTACCTCGTAGACTTGGCGAATGACAGGACCTGCGGTGGTGAAGAGTCGGTTAAAAACGTAACTCGGCATGAAGGAACGCTGACTGGGAACGTTAGCGTACCCAAATGCGTACCCTAAACGTGTTCGCTCCGAGTAATCGCCATACATATGAGTCATGGATGCATGTGCATTCCAGAAAGTATGGGGTTTTACTAACGCCATCACAGCTTCGGCTTTCTTCGAGCTTAAGAAATTAAAATAATATTACTACGTTTACTTGTTCCATTACGTAGTTGCTTCGTTCTTACAAAGTGCGCGCTGTAGGGTTATCGAAATTGGTCAAACTCTTCAACACGTGGTAAATAAACGAGCTGACGAGAGGAGAAGGCTCAAACCAAGTACTGACCGCCAATTTCTGAAATACCCCTATGGGTGGATCGCCCATAATGATATTATGAATGGCAGCAATACGGACCTGTTTAAAACGTTTAAGAGATATTTAAACAATTATTTGTAACTAAAGATGTGAACTTGAACATTACTTCAGGATCTTCGGCTTTGTTGTTGTAGATTGGGAGTAAAAGACCCGAAACTTTACTATTGCCATCAAAAACGAACTGCTTGAGCGCGTATATGGCGGTGACACGTAGAATAGTACAGGAATCTTTTTCTTTCAAGGGCGTGGCCGCAGCATCGGCCAAGAATTCCTCATCCTGTGCCTTCTTAAGTACCTTGGCTTTTTTCTTAGCAAATTTAGCTGTCTGGCTTTCTTGTTTTTGACGCAATGCTTCCGCTGCTTCCAATCTCTTGAATTCCAGATCTTCCTGACGCCGTTGAGCTGCAATCTTACGCTCAGCTTTGCTCTCCTTAGCTACCGTCTTAGCGTACTTGCTAGATTTCTTGCCCGCAGGGGACTTCTGCCCTCTCCCTTCCCTTTCGTCGTCTTCAGGCTCTGCTTCCTCCCAAGATTCTCCGGTTTCTTTTTCTTCTTCATATCCCAATTTGAACTTTGACTTGGAAACCGACTCGCGACGCTTCCGGTAACCTTCCGAGTCTTCCAAGCTAGGATCGCAGTGCAAAATGTACGGAGCTATGATAGGGATGACGGCCTCGTGGCCGATATTGCGCAAGGCCGTCAACATGGCCGTCTGTTCGCCTAAATCATCGGCGTTGTGCAACGAGTCAGCTAAATACGGGAGCAGTTTTCGAGTGAAGAAATCGTCGTTGGGGTTACAGAACTCTCCCATGACAGTCACCGGGTACCGGTTTTTAGCTATGGTAGTATTAACGCACGCTTGGTGGAACAGTTTGCTCACGGCCAGTGCAGTCGTCACTTTGAGTTGGAAGTCTTGGTCCACTACGTCCGAGCTCAAGAAATCCTGCCGTCAATTACACATTTAATTCTACGTTCACTCTGTTCTAGTTTTGTCGGTTAAGGCTTCCGTTTACCTTACCTATACTGACAAACATCAGTGAAATCCGTGACTATTTCGCGACAGTAAGCTAAGGTATACGGAAGCCTTCAGTTCGAAGTTTACTTACTATGAAGCTCTCAAACAGTTCTTTAGTGGGCGTTTTGACTACAAATGGCAACAGAGATATTGCTTGGTACGCCTCTTCGCCTTCCAAGACTCCCTTCAGAATTAATTCTTGCAGAATTAAAAGAGCGGGGTTGGTACCTGCTCCTACCAAAGCGTCCAAAACGATTTGCCTGAAGTACCACACCCATAAAGTAATCCATCTCTTGGATAATGCAAACAAATAGCAAACGAAACATAGAAAGGTACTTACCGAGCAGCGGAGTTTCCTTTGGAATCGACCATACTAACGACTAAAGGCTTCAGGTCATCGTAGTCCAGGAACATTAACACGTTCCGGAGCATGTTGTACTTATCAGGCGCGCCGTACATGTTAGGTGTGGCGTAGAAATCTTCGGATTCCATTGTTTTAACCAATTCTTGAATCAGCCTTCTAGCTTCCCCTTTGAGAAGATCAGTTTTGGGGTCCACAGTCCATGGTGAATTGATTGTTTTCAAAGACGGCTGCTTCATGTAAGGACCACTGTCGTACATATCCTCGTCGAAAGCGAAAACCAGCGTATTCAAAGTACGTTCACCCGCACGTGGTGGTAAGCGGGTACCGGTAGACGAAGGGCCCGTGGGTCGCACGTTCGTCAGTTCGAATCGTTGGGTTGCGGACCCGACAATCGGTTCGGTTTCGTAAAAGTACGGCTTAATAACTAGTTTATCTACTGCCATAATTTTTTGTACCACCAGCGAGCCATCTTCAGTCGTACAACCAATAACCCGAGTCATATCTGAATGCTAAAAGTAATTCAGTTTTAACGTTTCTTCTTTGTTTTTTCAGTAGTGTACTTTAAAATGAGGTGTTGCACATATGAAAGTATGTGCTACTTACGCTAAAGAAATTTTCGCAAGATGCGGCATCTGGTCGGCAGGTTATGTAACCGGGGCTGATATAGTTGGAAACTGGCGTTTTGTCGCATTTATCCAAATTTTTGGTCTTGAAAATCTCGTACGTCGCTTTGCCTTGGCACAATTCCGGTGAGGGAAGAAGTTCTGGCTGGGTGTTGATTTGTTCTTCCGTAAGGCGACTGATAGAATACCAGGTTTCACAGTCGCCGGTACTGCCACCCTGTAGTAAAGTTTTCAATTATATAAAAGTTTTCAAATTTAATGATAAAATTATGATCCAAAACTTGAAACTTGGAATGGTGTGGTACGTACTTCTTTGACGGGGTACAAGACACTTCCAGCGCCATAATTTTCTTCCGAATCTGAGTATTCTTGGAATATTCCTGCCGCTTGGTCTAATTGAAGTTGAAGTTGAGCCACAACTCCGCGTTTGAAGTTAATGACCCATAGTGGCTCGTCAGTGCCCACGGAAACGCTTTGGACCTAAACGTACACAATCTTTAGTTTAGTTTAAGCAGAGGTGAAGATCGCTCGTTTCGAAATTGGTGAGCGCGCTCGCTCTCCACTCGCAATTTTAAAAAAATAGCGCGCTCACGGTTTTTTAATACACAAATTATATAAATAAAAATAAGCTTTTAATTTAAATAGCAAATAAAAATTAGCGAAAAAAAACGTACAAAAATATAAAAATAGATAACGAAAAATAAATAAAAAGGAAGCAGTATTCTTCAATAAATTGTCTTTTCTGTCATAATATACGACAATTAATGTAGTTGTTCCGATATTTGATATAATGAAACGGATAAGTTCGTCCATTCACTTCCCGCTTCACATGGTCTTAAAATGAGGATCAGAGAGTGAAACTAGTCGCAACTGAGGTTCTCGCAACAAATGGTCAAAGCGACTTCGGATTGCATTAATTAAAGCGTTAACCAGAACCCTACAGTGGACGATGCTTGAGTCCCGTACGAATGTCTTATATTTGTCTAACAGACCGCAAAGTGTTGGAAGTACGCAGCCAACTGACATAAATTGCTCGTTTTGAAATACGTCAAGGGCTTCCGTTAAAGGTTGAATAATCCTGACCATTTCTTTTAAGAATTCTTCTTGAGGTCGGAGAACTAGGACTCCTTCTTTCGCAAACACTTCATTGAGTGCGTCGTTCTTAAGGTCAATGAAGTATCTTACTCGAACAAGAGCATCGTAGTACAAGTTACGTTGTAGTACGTAGTACGGGAGCAACCATACTGGTTGCTCCCGTTTTATAAGGGTGCTCAGGGTTGCGAATGGCATCTTTCGAAACAGGAATCGCGAGGTGGGATTTGGTCTGGTGGTCAGGGCTTAGGCAGGGGAGTCACTTTCGTAGTCGTTCGTAGCGATCGTATCGTACTGTAACTTCGCTCCTCTACAGAGATACCTGGTGCAGGATGCGTTAATCACGGCATATGTAGTTCGCTTATATATCGTTAGGTGGCGCCACAATAGCGAGCTCGTTTGCCTGAGCTCGCGCTCGCAAAATAACGAAAAGAGCAATCGCGCTCATCGCTCGCGAAAATTCGAGCGCGCTCGTTTCATCTCTGAGTTTAAGTATGATATCGGGTATTTCCGTAGTCTAAACAAGTACGATAATGTACTACTATGTACTATGGAAATTACACGGGATTTTTATTTTTATTTTAAATTAACGGTACTAGTTTTGTTAATCAGCGTACTTATTTAGTAGCAAGAACGTTACGGCAATACGTACGTTTCCTGAGACAATGGTGACAGTAATGGGTTTTTCTAGGTACATTTTATCTTGTACGGGTACTTCTTTGCCTAATTGGGCTTCGAATTCCTCCATGACGTTTTCGTTGAAAACCCTAGCTGTCAGTTCGCTGAACTACAAAGAAAATGATGTAACTGGAATGTGGGAAGTATTATTTATAAAGTACGTACCCTGACGACTAAAGTTTGTTCGTCACGTGGTTCGACGGTAAGTTTGCCTTCTATGGAGGCGCCAGCAAACTGGGGGCTGATAGCAGGCATTCCGGAGGCCATGTACCCGCTGTATTGGTACTCGTACACGTTACCCGCCTTCCAAACTGAGGTTCAGAGTAATTTCAGTACTTTACGTACATAATCTAGAGGTTGAGTGGAACACTTACTGTTCCCAGTTTCCGCGGGTTTCGTCACACCCCAGTTGGTATCCACTTCGTATGACAACGGCCGGTTTTGCCATGGGTACTCCAAGGATCGCTTGAAGTCAGACGTACCCACGTTGAAGGGATCATACGCGGTACTAGCAGCGGATCCAGGGAAGCGATTCCCAGGGAATTTGCTGGGGTCAAAAGGTGATTCCCATCCACGACCCAAGGAGCCAATGGAAGAGCCGGTATAGGGGTATTGGCTACCAGAGTACATGCCACCAGTACCGGCGCTTGCTCCAGTGTAAGGATTTTGTTGAGCATATGACATTGGACTTGTACTGTCATACGGGTACTGACGAGTGGGGATAAGGATTCCAGAAGGTACTTCGATATCTGCTTCAAGATCAAGAGGAGTACTGTCGATTTCCGTAACTGGAATACTGGCCGCCAGAGGTTTGCCGTACATACCGTTTACACCGCCAGTTGTACCGCGAATGCCACTGATGGGTTGGGAGACGGATATTTGCGAGCCAGTACCGACTGGGTTAAATATGCTAGAAACAGTCGAAGGAACGCCGTACATACCTGTACCGGAAAGGTATACAAACAATAAATTAGCAACATGCAAATGAAGTTTGCAACTGTGTGAAATACGTTGCCTAAAAATATGTTCCCTGATTGTACAGTAACTGCGAAAAAAAAACTTTGCTTTAGATTGCTTTCAAATCTGACGTGACAAACTGTTTTCAAGAAATCTTCTTCCGAAAGTTCGGTGACTTGAATTGTGACATTGTGCTGCTACAGCAAACTGTGGTAACAAGTTGTACTTCTCAAAAGCAAACCAGCATAGACATTTTGCCGGAAATTAGCTATATGTTTATTTTTTTACTTTCCTACGTAAGGTTAAGTGCCATCTGGGACTGTTTGGTATCAATAAGGTAAGCCTGGGTTCTCAAACTTTTTCGTTCGCGGCGCACCACCAGTATCCCCTGTTCACCGCGGCGCCCCTTAGAACATAGGTTTACGTAATTGCTGCATCTATGCAATTAGATGAATCTTTCGTGGTGCCCCTGCAAGCCTACCGCGGCGCACCAGGGGGCCGCGGTGCATAGTTTGTGAACCGCTAAGCTAAGGTATACGGGAACCTTACAGTCTTTTGCTTTAAATGTCTCAATGTACAAGAATTTAGAATGTCCTTAACACTTTTCCCCTAAAATACTTTAAGACGCTGTACCTGGCACGATGTACTTACCCTGGCCAGTTTCTTGGTTGGCGAGTGGGCGTGTTCCTGTGGTTCCGTACATGTCCTGACTTGTAGGCTTACGCTGAGGTAAAGAAAGAGGATTTACTGGTAATTGCCTAGACTGCGCCCCATCAGCAGTTGCGGGTCCCATGGAGACAAGAGTGACGTACGGTATACCGGAAGCGTCAAGTGCGACTTGGGGAGTGCCCAGTAGTTGCCTTTGGAGGTTAGAACCAGTTTGAGGGGAAGCATCTGAAGGTGTAATTGTCGCACAGACCAAAACGTTCCCCATACTTCCGCCTCTGAAGTCGTCGGGGTACTGATGTATGGCGATTGTACGTTGCAGAATGCTTGACGGATCACGAACTTGTAAATTGGCGGACGTGAGGGGATCATTTAAAACGGCCATCAGACCATTTGGCGTGCGAACACTCTATGTAAAACGATTAAAAATTACAATTTATTAGGAATTTGAAATACTAAATGAAACGTACTTCGATGTTCCCTAGGGCTCCCACGTGGTGTTCAGGTTGGTCAGGTGATCCGTGGTTGGTATTTGTGGGGTTAAAAAGTCCGCCAAGGTTAGAGCAATCGTTAACATTTCCTTGGTTGATACTTTCGTAGATTGTGACTCCGTGACTGCCTTCCGGCAAATTTAAAACTACCCCTTGCACGTACACAGGGCTACTTGGTGACGGCTGGCTAAAGAGGATTTTACCGGTTACAGGTCCACTGGCGATGGTAGCCACAGCTTGCGTGAAGCCTTGGGTCACACCGGATGTTCCAAAGCCAGCATTTGAAGCTCCATACATAGGCTGGACTCTACCTGCGGTGCCGTACATATTCTGTCCAAAATTCGGTTGGCCGTACATATTTCTTCCGATATTTTGTTGGCCATATACGCCTTGGCCAATGCCTTGTTGGCTGTAAGCACCTTGACCAATGCCTTGTTGGCTGTACGCACCTTGACCAGTACTACGTGGATCGTACATACTTTGGCCGGTACGAGGTTGATTATAGATGCCTTGACCAGTATTGAACGGATCGTACATGCTTTGGCCGGCACGAGATTTACTATAAATGCCTTGACCTGGTGGTCCGTACATGCCCTGACCCGTAGCTTGTGGTCCGTACATGCCCTGACCAGTAGCTTGTGGTCTGTACATGCCCTGACCAGTGGCTTGTGGTCTGTACATGCCCTGACCAGAGGCTTGTGGTCCGTACATGCCCTGACCCGTAGCTTGTGGTCCGTACATGCCCTGGCCAGTAGTTTGTGGTCCGTACATGTCCTGGCCAGTGCCTGTTGGATACATGCTTGAAGTTGTACCATACGTTCCCTGATTCGCATGCATTCCCGTAGAGGTACCAGAGACAGCTTGTCTGCCTGGAAGTGTAGGAGGAGGCGTAGGAAGAGATACCGCGGCTGTTCTGTATGTAGGTTGCACACCAGCAGAAGTCGTCGCAGGGCCTATTGGACCATAAATGACGTAGGGGGAGCCAGAAGCGTCAAACGCGATTTGCGGGATGCCCACTACTGGTTTTTGGAGAGTTGAACCGGCTGGAAGTTCTGGAATGCCTGGAATGCCCGCTTGTACGGGCATAATCGTACCGCAACCAAGTGCGTTACCTAATCTTCCGCCTTTGAAGTCGTCTACATACTCATGCACTGCAATTGTACGATTCAGGATACTTTTAGGGTCGGTAGGTATCAAGGAGATGGACATGGAAGTCAGTGATAGTGAGGCTGTTAGCACATTTGGACTGCGATAACTCTAGAACACAAACAATGAATTCACTATTCTTCAAGTGCAAAGTAAAGGAATAACGTACTTCAATATTTCCCAAGTCCCCGGCGTGGTGATCTTCTTCGTAAGGAGCACCATGGTTCTTGTTCAGGGGATTGAAATGGTCTCCTAGATTGGAGCAGTCATGAGGATCTCCTGTGTTGCCGGAATCATAGATGATGACGCTGTGTGCTCCTTCAGGCAAGTACAAAAGCACTCCATGTATGCTGACTGGCGCTGTGGTCGACGCTTGCTCGAATAGAATTTTGCCGTGAACATGTCCACTTTCGATATTTGCTATAGCTTGCATAAATACCGGTAAGCCAACTTTTCCATCTTGGCTTGTGCTAGGCTCTAATTGCCCAACAACGAGCCATATCAGGCCTGTAATAAATCGTATGATACTTTTAAAAGTTCAAGATTCAAGAATGCATTATGATGCGTTAATATGCAAATTGGATACATGCAGATCTTCATAATTATAATAAATCAAACATATATGTAACAATAATATTAGTATAAAAATATGTTCTAATATTAATTAATCATATTAAACCCTTTGTCTCCTATCCCCCTCTCCACCTTTTGTGTTCTATGTTCTATTTTAAAGGGTAATGCAGAAGTATTACCCTTTAACAATTTTTAAAATTATGGACAATGTACGAAGGTATATTTAATAAAGCTCGAGGCAATAGGCGCGAGCCTACGCCAGTTTACCAGAAATAAACACTTCATTATAGACAGACCAGTGCTTATTACTTTAGCCTATTTTGCAGAGAAGAGTAGCCGTCTTAGCTCACATCCCTGACGGAGATGAAACCAAATTTTTTCCAGACCCTCAAGTATTTGCTTGACCTCAGGTTAGCTGAGCTTAGCTGAGGTGAAGCAAGTACCTGCATAAATAGCTGAGTCAGCTATTTATGCAAGGTTCTTTTAGCACTAACATGTAGTAGTTACAAATACAATTTTTTTAAATAAATAAATAAAAAGGCCATGAAACGTATGAGTGACTCATCTAAGCGTCCGGTTTGCGTTTGATGAATAGTTCCACAATATTTCGTACTAAAAAAGGGATATCTTCATTGTTCTACTTTTTTTCAAAACTTCCTTATCGTTTTTTATCAAATTGCTCCTCTTCACGAACTTTAAATAAAATATATTTTATGATTAGTTTGCATTTGTAGCAATTGTAGTGACACATTCGATATTACTTCACCGCAGATCTACAAAGTTGAAATATTACTTCTACTTGTACCGACGCAGTTGGGATACCAATGTGGAAAAATTTAAGATCTAATCGTTCCAAGCAAAGATACCATTAACTTTATAGAAATTTTTTAATTAATTATGCTGCAGCTTACCAAACAAAATTGGTAAAACCGATCCCATTACCACTTTCACATTCATTTATAGTTTCTACGAACTAGAAAACCTGCGCTTCAGCCCTAGCTTTTATATATGTTACGTTCAATAATGCTTTGAGTCAGCACTCGACCTCTGCAGGATAACCTTCTCCAGGGCACGAAGAGCAGCAAAACATGGTGAGGTCAGCAGAAATTAATATGATTCGGCAGTCCATGCATCCGGTGAAGTAAGTCCAACTCGCGAATTAAATGTACACGACTTTATGAATAAATACGTCATGGCCAATTAAGTATGGCAATTAAATGTAATTTCGCTTAAGACATAAACGCTAGAACCTACTTTCCAAAAATAGTGACATAGAAAAGGTACAAAAACTGAATTAAATCATAGTGTGTAGTTTCAAACTGCCGTTACTAACTACCCTTTCAGGTTAAACCAGACTTTGTCGTGGATTTTTCCATGGCCTGGCAAATTAAGAGATGACATTGTTAAAATGGGCTTGCCGATCTTGACCGGTTTAATTGGAGTGGGAATTGTCGTGGTTGTGGTAGGAGCAGGAGTAGTGGCCGGGGTAGAGGCTGTCATGTCAAGCGGATCATTTTCCCAAAGCGACAGGTCCAATTCTGGGATTTCGATAGAAGAACAGGGCAAACGCGGGTTGCTAGCTGTAATTGCCTCCATGACGCGTTTCTGGATCGCGTCCATGGCGTCGCCGTTATCGCAAATGACACGGGCCAGCGTAGTGCTGCGTATTGTGCGCAGTTGATCCGGTGTAAAGCGCAACAGTGAATCCTGCGTTTCGTACCAAAAGCGGTCTCCACGCTTCAGACGCACAAACTGGTCCGCCAAGATGCATGCGGCTACTGGACCCACTTGCGAATCGGGTAAAACCGATTCTGAGAGCACGCCCATATACAAATCCACATCTTCCACTTTCCTAATATTTTTTATAAACTTAGTTACAATTGATAAGACAATTAATGCATTGAAAATAGTAAAATTAACTAATTAAAAGTAATAAAATTAATCAATTAAAACCAATAAAATTAATCTATTAAAACTAAATAACATTAATTTATATAAAAGTAATAAAATTAACCAACTAAAACTAATAAAATTAAGGAATTAAACATACATTCATTGTAAAAATTTTACTGTTTAAGGCAAAAAAATCACCGAATAAAAATAAAAATTAATTCCAAATTACATTATTTGTCTTTAAGCAAAAAATTATTTTTACTGGTAGACTTTCTGGAGTCGAGCCAAGGATTCAGGCTTGAAGATGTCTCTAAGGTCTTCGAACGAATTAATAGGAGACAAATTGCACGGTTTTCGATAGGTAACATAAGGAGGAAGACCGTGGTCACGTCCGCGTTGGATGTTGATTGATAGTAAGTCTAGTCCGGCAACAGAATCGTTCTTTTGGAATAAATGGTTGGTAACCTAGAGGAATAATGTTCAATTAAAATTAAGGGAATTAAATAAGACTGTGATATTTAACTTTACTAGGAATAACACAACGGTAAATGAGTTCAAAGATTGCGGCATTACTTGAGGGGAGAAGTCGGTACTTAATCGTCTAGGAGGTTGAATAGCGTGACCGCGGAAAATGGCGTCAATTACTTGTGGTTCCCATAACCAGAAGGGGTTGAAAAGAACCTTATTGAGTTGAACGTACTCGATATTTCTGCCTCCAGGGCCTTCCATAGCAACCAAACCCTAAAAAGGTAAAACGAACTTTAAGTTTGCAGTCGAAATTATTTTTTAAGGGAGTATTTATAAACTGCTGTGTATAAGTGTCTTACAGGTAACATGCTGTGACCGTAACGGAGTGCTGCAGTGGCGAATTCATTGGCAATCGATGCGTCAATCTGTGGGTTGTAACTTTTATCGTAGCCATCTTTCAATGGGTTCAAATTGAGCTCCATGGTTAAAACAGGTCCTGCGAATAAAAAGTAGAAAGAACTCACGTGAAACGTACCGTTAAGCCCTTTTGCATCAGACTGGAAAGTTCGGCAATGAAGTGTGTGGTTCCATGGTGTAATGGTTAGCACTCTGGACTTTGAATCCAGCGATCCGAGTTCAAATCTCGGTGGAACCTTACTTTTTTTGGAATACTACCATAATCTTGACCTTTACGGTCAGATGACCTTCAATTAGGACTTGTAAGAAAAACATCTGAGAAGTACTCAAGGGTTCCATGGTGTAATGGTTAGCACTCTGGACTCTGAATCCAGCGATCCGAGTTCAAATCTCGGTGGAACCTTACTTTTTGGATTATTGTTAATTATAAAAGTCAAATAAAAAATTGAAAGTTTCGCTAGTGTAATATTTTACACTTTTGAGTTGTTCCAGCGATCCGTGTTTTTTTCGATAAAAAATTTTACAGTTTGATGAATTTTGATGGGTTCAATAGACTACCAGTGATCCCAATTCAAATCTCGATTGAACCCAGCTTTTCCACCTTTGTGATTCTAACCTATTAGTTTTGAAGATCTTAACGTTGATAACGACAGACTAAGAACGATCGGTGACATTAAGTCGAAGGTTCCATGGTGTAATGGTTAGCACTCTGGACTTTGAATCCAGCGATCCGAGTTCAAATCTCGGTGGAACCTTACTTTTTGGCTTGCTACTGATGATAAATGTCAAAGAAATAAATCTGTGGTGTAATGTTTCATACTTTGATTTAGATCCAGCGATCCGTCGTCGGATTAATTAAGGACTGCTCATTTCGAACCGGTTTGTAGGCCTTCTGTCTATTTTAGAGCGATGTGGTTCGAAATGAGCAGTCCTTAATTAATCCCACGGGTAAGGATTAGACCACTGAGGTTTCCCTATACCCGTTTTTTTTCGAGGGTATAGTACATTAGATCCAGCGATCCGTGTTATGTAAATTCTACAATTTGAATTTAATAGGTTTAATAGACTTCCAGCGATCCGAATTCAAATCTTGGTTGAATCTATCACTTTTCCCACTTTCAATGATTATAACCTACTGTTTCCAAGTTTTTAACCATATTATACAGATTTACATAGTTCTGAATCAAGCGATCCGACTTCAACCTTTTCACCTTTCACATCCTTGTTGTCTGATTCTTTCACAATAGGTAAATCTCAATTACCCGAAGATAAGTATAACATGTAACAAAAGCGTAAGGTTCCATGGTGTAATGGTTAGCACTCTGGACTCTGAATCCAGCGATCCGAGTTCAAATCTCGGTGGAACCTTGACTTTTTCTGTCTGCTTGTTTGCTATTTTGGGAACCCGTGAACTTCTCGACTGAAATAAGTTTTTCTTTTCCGATACCACCTTCACCGGTTCTATGGTGTAATGGTTAGCACTCTGGACTTTGAATCCAGCGATCCGAGTTCAAATCTCGGTAGAACCTTAATTTTTATCCATTCGTTAACTTAGATAACGGTTTAAAAAGTTTTCAAACATGTTAATAATGAATATAGAGTTCCCTATTATCTTATACATGTTCTTGAGATATGAAAATGTTATTCGGATTTTTTCTTTACCTAGTAAGATGGGAAGATACTCAGAGTATGTGATATGCTGCATTTGAGCTGTTACGATTCGCTTGGATTCTTGATAAACTCGATCGTCACTCCATTGGGCGTTCAATGTTTGCAAATGATTGGCAATGCGGATATGCTGACGAACCCATAGTGTGTGCATTGCTGTTAATCCGACTTGCTCATTCACACGTACGTCACCTTCAAATCATCAGAACATAGAATAAAGCATATGTCAAAATGTAATAAATTCATATTTTTTTAAGAAATTATTATTATTTTTTTTTATTTATTATTATTTATAAAATAAATTATTTTATTTTTTAATTTGTTTTTGTTTTTAAGAATTTATATTTAAAAAAAAAATGATTTTTAACTCTAGCATTGTTTACTGATGGTCTCCAAATTTCTGTAGCCTTAACGACATTGTCTACAACGGTTCTATGGTGTAATGGTTAGCACTCTGGACTTTGAATCCAGCGATCCGAGTTCAAATCTCGGTAGAACCTGCTTTTTTTCCTGATTTTTTTCCAATCACTAGTTTTCAATTTTATTCCTTTTCATATGTATAACTCCTTTATATACATTTTTAATTTCCTTAACCTTAAAAAATAGACGTACATTTATACGTACAATAGACGTACATATATTTTACATGCTTAAATTATGTACCTGATTTAAAGCAGTACCGACTCTGGTCAATTTGCTCAGGCTTGTTACAGCCATCATCTGCCTTATTGGAAATAGGCAATAAGCTTCTTCCATCGGGACTCAGTCTTATGCGTAGATTTCCAAAACTATGGGTTCGCAATCGATCTTGCTCCAAGCTATCACTACCATAAATATTTGATCCGTCGATGTATGCCGTAATTTGGTCAAATTGTTCACGAGGCCCTTTTATAACACCAACAAAATGTTACTAATTCATCTTATTTTATTTTTTCTTTAATTTTACCTAATGTGCAGAGCGGCGATGGGGCAGACCTCACAAATTCCATGCACTGTTGACCAAACGGGGCGTAAGTATTATCGTCAACCGGTAAGATGATAGGAAAACATTCAGGATGCACTTCCGGAACATTACAGCAAGCAATTTTGGATCCATTAACACCTATATAGAATAATATGCAGTAAAAATTATAAATTAACATTTGAAGAAATTCAATTAAAAATACACATGGAAAAAAGCACAAGCTAAATTTTGTAATAAATTGTCAAGGATTATGATTTCCATTTCTTGCTTTTCTCACAATTTCTCTGCTCCTTAGACTATTGAGAGAAATACTCGGTGATCCTTCTCTTCAAGTGTACCGGTTTACACATCCTGTTGAATGTGTAATCCATCCCGTGGCGTAGGATGGACCACCGGAGCACCGGAAGATTGCACTGTTTTCATTCAAATATAATTCACTTAAATAATACAATTCGCTTAATATGATTCACTAAAGTAGATACCTGCGAAATTTGGCCTTAAGTAAGATATACCATTTGGTATCATTTAAAAAATAAACAAATTCTCAGACTGACCTTTGCTTGTTGCAGTAGAAACGAGGTCGTGAGTCATAAACTGTCCCCATGTAGAAAAGAAAAGCGTAATGTTCTGCGTATCTTGATGTGTAATAGACCCTTGCATTGCTAAGCTTACTGAGCGGGCTAAAGGTAATCCTACCGACGAACGAGGTGTACTTAAACCTAAAAATCGGAATGGATTATCACTTTAAAATATTTTAAATAAATATTTTAAAAATATTTCCCCCATACCGTCCTCAAAATCAGGTGCCAGCATTCGTCGTAGGGGCCATGGTGCTGAACCCCACAAGGGATTTTGCAAATTATTGCATTTTCCATCGGATGTGCGATAAATATCCGCGGGATCACAAATTGGCAGTTTGCCATATTCGCATAAACTTTCTTGACTGCCGTGCAACGAAAAAACGCCCAAGGCACCGCGTTGGATATCCTCTTTATTTATCTGCAAACTAGTAAACAAATATTATAAGGCGAGTAAAGAAATATTATAAGTAATCAATTTTAATTTTAACATTATGATTCAAAGGGATTTACGCTGAAGCTGTAGCACGGCTGGTAACTTCAATGAAGAGCGCTTGGTTTTGGTCATCGAAGGCGGCTTGCCCTCCGGCGATTCGGTGGTAAAATGCTGGGTGGCCTGGTTGTAAGGTCATTCCAAGGTTAGCTACTGCTGAATCCCGAGCTTCGCGATCTTTCAACTGGGCCACAATCGTCGCATCATCCGTTAGATCCGAAACAGGCATGGATTTAGGGCTCCCATCAGAGCTTACAAAAGGAGTTCTTTCCCATCCATCTATTTACATAATTTAAAGGAACGAAAGAAAAACGAAGGTGGCCTTTTTAAATAATTATGTTTGCTGTCTGGCATGAAAAGCTGTACCCACAATCCTTTTTAACCGACCCAAGGGTTTACCCAGCAGTCCAGACTTTTACATTATCAGCCCTTAAAACCCTTCGCCCTACCTAGTCTAATGCTTTCCCGACGTACAAAGTATATTATAGTTGCATGTAAAATTACTAGCTGCATATAAATAAAAGGTCGGTAATGAGCAAAGCTCACACCGAGTAAAAATTTTTTACAAAAAAGCTGTACCTTTAATTGGCCATGATACGTGGAGTAGTGGGTTCTGGAATCGGGGTTGGATTTCGTTGGATGAATCATCCGGCTGCGGCGTGTAAACTACTGCGACCGAGACGACGACTATGAGGGCAACTACAGCTAAACTATCAAGGTAAAATTACGTTTAAGTTACTGGTTTATTTCGGGAATTTGCGTTTGAATTTACGTTACGAACACAGTGGCAGCGGCTTTGCATTGGCGATTGTGCTCTCGTAGCCAGTAGCGATACCGGTGACTCAAAGTTTGTCCACAACCTCGCAAAGGATCCAATTCAGACATTCGCGACTAGATTTCACTCACGACTACTTAGATATTGGGCTCGATTAGGAGTGCGAAAGTAAAGAAAATGTATGCGACGATTCTGGCTGAAGCCGTAGCAATAAGTGTCACGTATACTCAAACTTTCGACATGCCAAGCTATACGGATATCCGATCAAGAAAGAAGCCCTTCAGCATACACTTTGTAATATTGATCCTGTGTGTCATGGGATTAACTGGGCAGACTATACTCATATACCATAAGAGAAACACTATCCTGCATTTCTTAATACTTGTGTTAAACAAAACCTTATTAATGCTAAATTATAGTCTAGTCAGTCATTTAAAATCCCGAAAAAGCTCACATTAAGTACCGTACGGTAGTTTTATTATTTGTTACTAGGTGACGCTTATAACGGTTTAGAAATACGAACAACCACAACTTCACAACAAAAATATGTAATATTTTTTCATTGATTCGCACATTGGATTTAAAGGTATGAGGGATTTTATAACCTCCAAATCTAAAACAAAGTCTTATTAGTCTTCCAATATATGTTTGTATTTATCCGTAGAATGCGCCGGATGATTGGGCGCATCAAACTAAGTAGTTTAGTGCGAAGTACTAGTTTGGATAGTTTACCAGTCCCTCAAACAGTCCTTCATAAACCGGACCTGTCATTCGGAGCCAGTAAAGTCAGTCTGGTTTCCTCTGACACCTTAACATGTAGACAAATGGCCAGGAGTCTAACTCCGCCATCCAGTAATTTATTCAATTTACGAGAAGTCTTGAAGAGTGATGGCTCGCCCATATCCAAGGAGGTAAAGACCAATTATAACTTAATAATATTATCTTAAGTATTTCATTCTTTATGTCTGGCTTTTTCTTTAAAAGGCCAAACTGAAGACATTTATGACTGCATACCAATCGCTAGAATTCCCTGAAAAGGTGCCAATATTACACGAACTTGCTGAAGAATGTGGCGTAAACCACGAAAGTGTTTTAGAAATGGGCAAGCAGCTTCTCCAAATTCAAGTATATCTCTTTAAAACATTTGATAAGTCAAAGTTAATTAATTTAGCATTATTTTTGTAAGGATAAAAGCTCTGAAGCTATCCTCTCATTAGAGGACAAACTGAAGCAAGTATTAACCCCTCGTTACGCACTGCTTTTTAAAGAAATTGGCAAATTGGAAGGCGGAGTCAAGTTCTTGGTTGACATGAGAAAGGATTTACTAGTAATTTATATTACCCTCCTTTCCTGAAAGTAGTACCAGGATGGAACTCTTTTATGGTTTAGATATCCATTGACACATTACCACGAGATTCTGTGGCCATTCCATCTCTAAAATCTATGTCTAATTCACTGAAAGAGCTGCTAGCTGTATGGTTTTCGGTTGGCTTGCTGCAGCTACAGCGCATTACATGGGAGTCGCCCTGTGATCTGCTACAAAAGGTATTCAAACCAATTTTTGTACCCGAAATATATGTGACTACTTATTCCAAATAGGTGGCCGCTTATGAAGCGGTTCATCCTGTTCGTCATTGGACCGATATTAGACGACGTGTAGGCTCTTATAGGCGCTGTTTCGTCTTCCTACACCACACGATGCCCAAAGAACCTTTAGTAGTATTGCACACAGCCTTAACGACAGAAATTTCTTCCTGTGTCCAAGATATCGTTCCCAAAAATCCCAGAGACGATTCCGCAGGTACCATTTAGATATCTTTTCTTATAAAACAACTATTTACGTGATTTATTAAAGATGAGTTGAGCATTGATTCGTCTCTAGCCTGCACCGAGACCGAAAATCCCGATATTATCAAAGCTGCTGTATTTTATTCAATATCTTCTTCTCAGAAAGGCCTTCAGGTACTCCACTTAATTCACCTCATTCACAAAGACTTCTCCAATCTTCTGGTGTGCATTTTCAGGGTGTGGAACTGGGCCATTCCTTAATTAAACGCGTGGTAAGGGAACTTCAAAAGGAATTTCCGCAGTTGGACCAGTTTTCGTCCCTGTCACCCATCCCTGGCTTCCGCAGTTGGCTCTTCAGCCATCTAAAAGACGTGGAGCAAAAGGCAGTTCCGTTAATTCTCTCAACTAACGATTTGGCTCAACTGGAGGATGTGTTAACATCCCAGAGCCCAATTTGGGTCCAGTTAAGGGAAGTTTTAGCCACAGGTCGTTGGGTGCACCAAGAAGAGCTGCGTAATGCATTAAAATTGCCCGTAATGAAGCTTTGTGCTCATTATCTTTTCAAAGAAAAAAGGCGAGGGTACGCTCTCAATGAAGTCGGTAAGCAAATGTGTACTCAAGTCCCTTTTATTGGAATTGTAACCCTTTTTTCCCGTTCTAGCCAACTTCCATTTAAGGAATGGAGCCGTTTTGTGGCGCGTTAATTGGTTGGCGGACACTACAGTGCGGGGTTTGACCCAGTCCTGTGGCTTGATGGTCAATTATCGCTATTTCTTGAAAGATTGCGAACCGAACATGCACTGTTACTCTGAAGCAAAAGAAATTAAAATATCCGAGCAAATCCAGAAGCTAGTCCCAGTGATTCACAAGTTGTAAAATAGCCCAATTTAGAATGGCAAACTCGCCAGTTTTTTTTCTGATTGATTTTTAGTAAAACTTCTGGCGGAATTGAACCTTATTCCCTTTTGTGTGTATCGAGAACCCGTACATAATTTCTTTTCCCGTGGAAGAAACAGTGAATTTTTCTTTTTGACATCTGAAGCATGTTTGAAAGTCCATTTTTATTGATTGCTAGGTTTCGCCTGGCCTTTTTCAAGGTACACGGACTCAGAATAAACGCATCGAACATCGATTGCCCTACGGCTGGGGTCGGTCGCCCCTGCCCTTTTGTGGTCGAGTACGAAGGACGTCAATAGTTCAATATGCAGCAGGAAATCCACCTATTCGGGTTTCGAGACATGGCTCACGTGAGTCGCTTTGCACAACCGTTACTGTAGCCAAGAATGAGTGCTCACCAACACGACAAACGGATCGCTTTACTCCAAGCGTTTAACAATGGTCATTATCGGCAAGCGCAGTTGTTACTCGAGTCTGGAATGGAAGTCAACTACCGGGATGTGCAAGGTACAACTCACTGTGGATTAAATTATAAATATTTTGAGTCAATTTTTTAAACGCTTCTCCAGGGAATACTCCGTTGGTGAAGGCGATTGTATCCTCCGTAGAATCGTCGATGAAGAGGCGTTTATTGCGGCTGTTACTAGCGTCAGGAGCTGACGTCAATCTCCCAGATCCAGCTGGACTCACTCCTGTTATGCATGCGGTTATACAAGGCGAACTGGACTCCGTAGCAGTGCTCATGACACACGTATAGACAAAAGACAGTGAATTATTTGTCGAACGCTATATTTATAACGAACTTGTAGGAAACATGGGATGCGAAGGGACAAGACCAAGACGGCAATAGTGCTTTGATGCACGCTGCTATGCTTGGTCGAAAAGATATTGCTGGGGTCTTACTCAAAGGACTACGAAACTTACAAACCATCGTATGTCTAGGTGAGTTTTCTTCCATATTTTCAAAATTTTGGAACATGTATAGTGTCTATATATTCGGTTGCCAAGAACGTTTTTTCTTTAAAGCGTTAATTTAAGTGCCACAAGTTTTTTTCTTAATTTCGGTCATGTTATGCGTAACATCAATTCAGTTCTGTGTCATAAAGTATTTGATAAATGCGAACAACAAGTACCAAAAAAATCAACTGGGAAGATCAATAGTAATGTTTTGTTCTAGGTGCAAAATATAGTATAGTGTTTTACATTTTTCTTTAGTCATTTGTTTACAAACTTATGTACCCCCGTCGTAGAATTACAATTTGTGGCAGTCGTAAACAATGCAAAGTCAGTGACCGCAAGAATGAAAATTACCGTGGCTGTTGTTTGAATAGAAAGTTTAGAATCACTGTTTGAGTATAGAAAGCTTAGAATATTATGTTTGTTGTTAATTTATGTGTGTTTTGAAATATCTGCGCTGCCTATTTTATTTAATGTCAGTTTTTGGAACGTTTTCTCGCCGTTTATTAGGTCAGAAGAATGCAGAAGGATTAAATGCGGAGCAGTTAGCATTGGTAAACGCCCATTATGAAGTGGCTGCCTTTCTGAGCGAGCAAAGTCGTTTTTTCCCGGATTTGAAGCATGAGTTTGCCGATTTGAAATTTGACTCGGACACTGTTACGCCTCTGATAAGCGTGCCGAATCCTCCTATGGACTTAATTCAAGTGAAAGAGGAGCATATCCTTACAGGCAGTCATGTTCTTAATATCGACTCGTCCCCTGATGCCAGTTTACCGTCAGGGGCGTTTCATTTTCTCACGATTCCTGCTGATGTGGACGACAAAGAAAGTGACGGCGACAACATGGAATTAAACACAAGGTCAAAAGAGGCCTTAAGACGACCTCGACATTCAGGACTTCGTCTAGTGTCCTTGGAAGAGGGATACCAAGACGAACTTGCGTTGGATCTGGCCGATACGCCCATCATGGGTCTCCGACCGGCTCCGCCCAGGACTTTCGCGGTACGAACGACACGAATTGGCTTAGAACCTGTAGCTACCCTAATGAAAGCTCCTCGGCAGCTGAGGAAACTCATCGATAAAGACAAACCGAAAAAACTGATGCCACCATCCAGGAGTAGACCGCCTTCGCCCACGCCTTCTCCCACGCGAGAACATTTACCTCAAGTAACTGTCGCATCTCGAGCCTACCCATCTGTAGACTGGGATATTGCAAGCTTAGCTACTCCCGAGCCCGAACTTAAGCGAGCTTTGCTGCCCCTAGAGCCACTTTGTTTTAAGGAACCAGAGCTTAAACTTTCCAGGCGCCGAAAAGCATCCGAGAATTCGCGTTGTATGTTTTCGACGAGTTTTCTGGCTGTTCACGACACACAGCTGGTCAAAAGCATGCCAGATGTTAGCAATAACGGTAGCACGGTAAGTTTGGCTAATGCCTTTGCTAGGGACCAGCAAGGTAATGAACGACACCCCAAGATTTTGTCCTCGTCACTGCCAGCTTTGCCATTACAGTCGCCTCCAAGTTTTGAAGCTCACAACGGCTCGAAAGTGAGCAGTGGGACCTTATTCTTGCCTTATGTTCGTAATCTTTCTCACGTAACTGCCGAACCCAAGTCCACCATATTTCAATTAGCAACAAGCACATTACACGGCCTCGGTATGTCGCGCTAAATTGGGATTCGTGTATAATTAATTTTATATGAACTGTGTTATTTATGTTATATGAACTGTGATGGGAGTATGCTGAAATGTGTGAAGTCTTAAGTGCGTATTTCACATGATGCATTACAGTGATATTCAACAATAATTGTAGCTTTAAGCGACGTAGAACAAATAGGGAAATAACGGATAGTGTTTGAATTGGGCGCGGGAAAAAGCTAGCAAACCGCCTCCGCGAATGCCAACCAATGGCAAGAGGCCAACAACGCGGCAGACGAAATCGTGGAATTCTCTAGCTTGAGCGAGAGTTGGAGGAATTTGGTGCTGATTTATAAGCTAGTTCATTACCGGTTTTGACTTGGGCGGATTGTGATTGAAGTAGTTAGCTGTGAAAGTAATAATCTCGTTTCTTGAGGATTTGTTTATCGGTTAAATCTTAAAATTACTTATTTTAGCCTGTCAAAGTATAGCGCATCAACGCCGCAACATTTTTGTTTTCATTGTTGAGTTTGTGCTTCAGTTCAGTTGTTAAAACTGCTTTTTAATCGACTATGGAATCAAGAACTTCAATTATCTGCCTTATTGGTGTATTATGCTGCTTATTTAGTTCGTCACTTGCTTTAAAAAAAGACGACTGCGAAGGTAACAAGTAATTTTTTTCTCAGAAGTTATTTCAAAAACTCTTTACAATTTTCTCGTTTTGCAGTTTGCATCCACGTCGTAGACAAGTTTGCTGCCACATTAACAGCAGAGGAACGTAAAAGTCCTAAAGTTATAGAAGACAAATTTAGGCAGTTTTGCAAAGAGAGCAAAGGAAAGGAAAATCGCTTTGTAAGTCACAGCTTTACCCCTTCTGCGGCTTTATGAAATGAGTGTTCTTATTCCTAATGACGTTCTCTTTAGTGTTATTACATGGGAGGCGTTGAAGAATCTGCCACTGGTATTTTGAGCGAGCTTTCCAAGCCTTTGTCTTGGTCTTTACCGGCAGAAAAAGTTTGCGAAAAATTGAAAAAGAAGGATAACCAGATCTGTGATCTGCGCTTCGGTAGAATTCACCTTTCTTACACTTTTATATTAAATCTAATGTTAATTTACCTTGGCAGAAAAACAAATTGATTTGAAAACGGTGGAACTCAAGAAATTGAAGGTTCGAGACTTGAAAAAGATTCTCAACGACTGGAATGAGGACTGTGACGACTGCATCGAAAAGGGAGATTTCATCCGAAGAATAGAATCTTTGAAACCCAAGTATATGAAAGAAGACCTTTAGAGTCACGCAAGTCATGGAATATCTTCGAAGGATATCTGCGTGATCTTCCCTTATTTTCTGGGGAAAATCTTGGGCTGCACGATTAATGAGTGGCATTACGATTAATGAGTGTTCCGTATGACTAGTTGTTCAGTCTGCTTGGGTTCTTGTCTTTGAAGTGTTATTTATTGCAGTTTTGTGCGGATCGAAATTGCAGTGGTGCGAAAACAATCGAATACAACGCTAAAAAGACTTGTAAAATCATTTTTAAAATTTCCATGGATAGCGGATTCTTGTTTATGTTTCATAATAATCGAAACAGCGGTACCACGCCCATTTTCAACGAAATTAATAAGAACATGTCGAGTAGAAAATATTTATCCGCTCCTTTCGTAATGACTTCTTCGTTGTGTTTTTTTCTCATGCAGCGCCAAATAGCAGTTAAGCTATTGAACAAAAAGTTTTGAAAAACGTTTGTTGCACTAAGGTCATCTAAGCATAGGAACATAAACTAAGGCCGTCTAAACATATAGGAACTCACCCTTAGTGACGCAATATTTATACAGTATTTTATACAATATTTATCCGATATTTTGAAACGACTTATGTTTAAACTGTTACGGATAAATCCCCTAAGTTTTAGAGTTTTAAGAACAATAGGCATTAGTTTTAATTTGTTATCATTATTATTTAAAACTTGCAAAATTTGGAAATAAAATTTACAGCGCCAAAGAAAACTTGGGAAAATCACACTTAGATGGCTGCACAGGAATAAACGGTGCTGAAATCACGTACCCCGTAACCATAGCAACACCGACCAGACGACTCGGACATGAAGTCCTGGGGAGGAAAGGTGGGTCTGTTGTTTTTCTCCCCGATTTTTTAGTCTTGTGCTTTTTAGTTTATTTCAAGTGATTAATTAGTGACCTATTTATATTTAATTATCTATTCAATGACCATGGATAGCAAAGATTATGACTTGACTCGGAACTTGACCCTGCTCTTTTTCCTGGAGCGGTTGTTAGAACGAGGTCAACCTAGATCTTTGCATGACCTCAGCTGTCAATTTGGCTCAAAAGGCTTCACCAAAACCATGCGACAAATTGCAGGTGGTTCTCAGTCAGGCTTACGCAAATTTCTGGGCCAATATCCTTGTTTATTCGCCGTGGATGGGGATTTTGTCACAGTGGCAGAGCTGACGAGTGAAGACCCTGCTGCATCCAATGTAGGTGGCAAACGCGACTATGAAAAGGAAGCTATCGAGTACTTTCGCGACAAAATGCTCCAATACGGCGAAGGCACGGAAGTCCCTATCAAAAGCCTCTTGGGTCACAGGTCGCAAGCTCCACCTGAAGTCCGTCACATCTCTGGCCAGCATATCAAGGAATTCTGCGACTTCCTGAGCCGCCACCCCGACACGTTCGTCGTAGGCGAAGAATGTTTGATCCTGAAAGAATTCGAAGGCATGGAGTCCAAACCGTTTAAGGAATTGGATGTTCCACGCTTGGATCCTGAGGTCGCCAACCGATTCTTGGTCTATTTCCGCATGTGTATCGATGCCCAAGGTCCCAAACACGTCGAAGAGCTGTTCCAAAACGTTGTCAACAATTACCCCAAAGAGTCGTGGTCCTGTCTATTCAACAATGCCCATGACCTCCAGACCTTCTTTAAAATGCACTCCAATCTCTTTCATGTCCAGGCCAATGTCGTCGACATTGTGCCCAATGCTCAGCGTACCAAGCTCGCTCTACCAAACCCCAATCCGACTCCAACGGTGGTCCAACGCGATCAAAATTTACCTATTTTGCCTGAAATCTCAGCGAATTCGGAGTTAGTTCCATCTTCAGCTCCTTCGCCCACGCCCAACTCCCTCTCCCCGCCCCCCAACGCTGCTTCAGCTAGCCAGCAGCATCCTTCCCTCAAGCAGCGAGTCAATTCCATCGTGCTCAAAGCCCTGGCGGATAATACGGGGAAAGATAAGGATTTGCGCGACCGCAATCCCCATGTTTCCAATTCGAATTCGCCCGCTGACTCTCCTACGAGAGATGTGACCAAAGTTAAGGTCCTACAAGCGTCTAAAGTAGTCGTTTCGGTCAAAGAATCGCTCGGGATTGTGGCTGAACTGCTATTGGCTAAGAAACCTGTGTCGTTCGACTTGGAAGGAGTTAACCTGGGCCCTAATGGCGAAGCTACGATCGCGTTAATAGGAACTATGTCCGGCCTTATCTACATTTTCGACTTGGTCACCTGTCCCGCTCTGATGAGCCAAGGCTTGTTAGCCACTTTATTAGAATCTCTGGATGTTGTTAAGGTATGTAGAACAAGTGATATTTTTTATCTTTGCAAGTTGTCTTTTACAGGATCTTGTCAGGTTTTTCTTACAGCAGAGGTTCCAACGCATGTAATAGCACAGTTTAAAGGTTTAGACAGTACGATAACAAGGGTGTCTTCCAATGTAAGGGTTTTAGGACCGATTTTTCGGTCTCAGGAACATGCGGCAGTACTAAGGAACGCAGGAGGGGATGGATTCACAGACTTGCCCATCCTACTGCCAAGTAGGCATTCCTAATCCAATAGATAAAAACCTAGAAGAAAGAAAATATTAGGATTATACGAGAAAGTACTGTAAAAATACTAGAAAATCCTAAAAAAAATTCCACTATTCCTAATCCACTAATAAAGAGAACAAAACATTTGCAAAGCGGGGGACTGGCGACCTTTCTCTGGGGTACTCTGGGGAGTTTTAAAGGGCCAATTTCCACCGAAGGTTAAGGCGCTTAGCCTATGCTTAAGACAATTCAAACAAAAATAATTCACCAAAAGGATAATTCATGATTATTCACCAAATAATTCAGTTTGATGAAGGAGGTGAATTATCGTGAATTATCCTTTTGGTGAATTATTTTGGTTTGAATTGTCTTAAGCATAGGCTAAGCGCCTTAACCATCGGTGGAAATCGGCCCTAAGATCCTACTTGCCATTGCGTGGCCTTTTTTTAATTGAACTAGGAGGTTTAAGAATATACCCTTTGATATTCTGACCTTTTACCTGAATGCAGTGTGGGACCGAGAAAGTCTGTACAAAACCTTCAAATGGAAAGATACCATTGTTTTCCTACTGTGTAACCGTTATATACTGTGGCATGTAATAGCATAAGTTTACCGTGGAACTGCTTTATACAATTTCCAGGTTTGTGTCATAATTTGCCTGCTAGAGTGATGAACGTACAACATTTTTTTAAACAAATTATAATTAAACAGAACTTTCAACATATAGTTTTCAGCGCCAACAGAACTTTTCAGCGCCAACAGAACATTTGGATAGTGGAGGTTCTGTCTTAACAATGAAACTAGTCTTTGAACGAGATTTTTTTTAGTATTTTTCTAGTTTGTGTAGTATTTTTTATAGTTTAAGTATTCTTCTGTAGCTTGTGTAGTTCGTGTAATTTTTTCAGCAATTCTGTCTAATAAGTATGTATAAACTTCAATTTTAACCAGAGAATTGTTACAGAAACTGTTAAATTTTTATCATATACTACCTACTTTTAAATGCAACAAGAAACTTTTCATTACAACAGTGGAATTTCAAGTACAGAAGATTAAAGTTTTAACAATGAAAACTGTTTTGACGATGAAACAAGTAGAACAGAGGTTTTTTTCAGCAACCAATAAAGTAATTTGCAACATTAACCAAAATACTGTTACACAAACCACTAACTTTTTTCATATAGTACTTACATTTAATCTAACAAGAATTTTTATTGCAATAATGGAATGAAAATTTTAACAATGAAAACCGCGTTGAGCACGGTTAACCTTCCCTTTAATAGGAATTTCACATAGCAACGATGAAATATCACTTTCCGACGACAGGTTTACGTTTGGAACAATGAGACTTACGGTGTTGTAATGTTGTAGGTCTTGACAGTTGTTAAATTCACGCCGCAGCAGGGCAGCTTGCTTCCCATAAGGGCTTCCTCGGTTTTTGCAGTTTTTGCATCGCTTTTGCGTAAAATTTACATCGCGATAATGAAAATTCCTTTTCAGTCTTGCGAAAGCTAGACATTCTGTTGAACAATGGAAGTTACTACAACGGTTTATCTTCGTTAGAAAGACTTTGAATCAATGACAGTGGGAATGTATTTCGCTGTGACATGTTTACGTATATACGTCGTAACAGGTGGTAAACTGCTTTGTTTTGGAAAGCCGAGGAATAGTAATTACGCAGACGGTCTATATTATTATCTTATTACTATCTATATTATTTAGTCTGATTTGTTTTTTGTATTTTCTACACTGATTTACGTTGATTCAACGGGCAGTTTTAGTTTAAATACTTTGTAACATGATTCAAGTTGGGGTTTGATCGATAGCTATAGTTTATGGTACCGTAACACGGGAATTGCTGAGTGAGGAGTCACGAGATATGAATACTTAAAAAAAACTATTTATTGGTTTGTAGGTTTGCCATGATGTGAAGAACGATAGTGCCGCCTTGGTCTGCAAATGGGGTGTCACGTTGACCAACGTGTTCGATACGCAGGTGAGTCAATTAGGCAGGTAACTGGGCTAGAAGAACACGAGAACCAAAACAACTCAGGCTTGCTCTCGTTTTCCTGTAACTTTTCGACCCCAAAAGGCTACAAACTTGATATCAAATTTGTAACAAAGCGAATATAGCCACGAGCGGAGAGATTTTTCTGAGGTTATTTCCCTTATTTGTCTTTTAACGTTTCGCCCGAAACACTTAAAAAAGCCTGGAGAAAATTGTATGAACAATTGTGAGTTTCCTTCTTTTTTGCTCCCCTTTAGGCTGCCCATGCTGTGCTTCAGTTGCAAGATTATGGGAAGCCCGTGCATAAGGTGAAGAGCGTGAGTTTGAACACGCTATGTGAGGTTTATGGAGCTCCTGCGAATCCTTTCAAGGATTTAGTTAAGACGATTTACAGGAGAGACCAAAGGTTTTGGGCACGAAGACCCCTCACCCGCGATATGGTTCTCTACGCAGCGTTTGACGTTTGGTCGTTGGTCCCCACCGTCTTCCAAGCCATGGAGAAGTAAACAGAAAATATTGAAAGACGGGGAAAAAATGTGTTTTAACCTTTTTGTTTTATTAGAATGATAAAAACCGAATTCCGTCCACTTCTAACGGAACTTTGCCAAGAAAACCTTCAAACTTTGCTCCAGCCAGAGGAAGTGAAACGGCGTAAAAAACAGCGGAAAGTTGAAATGGAAGTTCTGGAATTGAAAACCAAGTTGTCATCCGTGCAAGGCAAAGGTGTTGTTCTTAGCAACAGGGAGATTCGTTTGCTCAGGTGCGAGAGAGGAGAATAATTTTTGTACAGATAATAAGTCTGGATGGGAATTCAACCCATAACTGTTTTTCTTATTTTTACTTTTATTTCTTTGTTTGCTTTAGGCACTTGGAGTTGACGGATGAGGAGAAAGAAAAGTTGGAAGGATCCTATAAAGTTGCCAAGAAGCTTGAAAAGCTACAAAACAAATCTAACCCCGAAGGGTAAAAAATAATTAAATATTTTGAAAGTAGTTTTATTTGGATTATTTTTGCGCGTTTGGGGAATTAGGAGAGGCCAAACGCCCGATAGCGTGGAAGAGAATTACGATAGCTTGAACGGGGAAAGAGAATGGAGAAGTTTAGACAGCGTGGGTAGTAGCAGCGAGAAAACGTCCCCCGAAACGTCCCTCACAGGCTCCAATGGTAAACATGGCAAAACTCTTCCCTTCTATTTCGTTAAGAAAAGAAAACTTTTCCAGAAATTGCGACAAAAAATTGCAAATTTTTTCTTACAGAGATTCTGAAGTACTTGTACGCAGTATTATTGAATTTCGAGGAATTGCTTAACGGAATTGAATTTTACTGATTGGAAAATCGGTGTAATTCAAGTAGTTGATCTTTTCTGTCAAGAGATTTGAAACGATTTTTTTTTAAATAGCGATGAAATTGAGTTTTTAATTAAAATGTCTTAGTAAAAATATCTTAAACTGTATCTTACAATGTCTTAAAAATGCGTAATTTTTTAACAATTAATTTTTCTCTTTTTTCAGCTAATAGAGTGAAAGAAAGTACAAGTTCTAACGATTCTCATCAACGAAACTTGATAAGAATCGTGAACTTAATCTAGCTTAAGCTAACCTAACCTAATGCATTTCCAATCCAACTACCAATTTTGAATTTGAGTGACACCCGTTTCTCATTCTTTTTCCGGAGAACGTTTTGCAACAATATGACACATATAAGTCTCGTTCGTTTTGCATCTTCAACTTAAACTTCGACTAGCCAGACTTTCTTGACTTACGCTTATAAGCGTTCGTCATAGCCTAAACTTTGAAGGTGTACAGAAGTCGACTTGGAAAGTCTTGAGTCCAAACGAAGTTTACAATTGCTCCACCCATGAGGCGGTGCTTGTAGAAAATAAAGAAAAGCAATGTATGAATTGTTCCATAACGACGAAGAAGATAAATAAACAAGGGGCGGGGTTAAGTTTAAGTCTGGACACAACAGTACAAGCTGTAGACTTGCCTGACTTGAGACCAAAATTATAAGTCGACTTTGAAAGTCTAAGTCGACTAGCTAAAGAAAACGCTTTTGAGCCAGAAGTCTGATGAAGTCTACCTATCTCGAACGCTTAGAAGCGCAAAGTCTTGGGTAGACTTTTAAGTCGGCTTAAACTTACGTCAAAGCGAACGCGGCCATAGTTTCATTTTTATCTCCGGGTTTTAAAACCGGGGAACCTGTTGGGATCATGGTTGGGATATAGGGTTATGGCATCAGTGCCATCTGTTGACAGAAAACATCAACTACTTAAACTATGCCGTGGCCTAGGGTGCGTTTTATTGTGAACTGATCCGTTCACCAGTTCTTCAGTTGAACTGCTCTCGTTGACAAGAAAACGGACCTTCTGCAGGTCGCCGTTCAACTGGCTGCGTTGCACGAACGTTGACAATAAAACTCCCGTCAAGCTTAGGGTCGTGCTTAGGGATCTCCCGAGTTCAACTATGCAACGCAGTTGAACGGAAGGCGGTTTTTTAATTACGCGCCAAGTAATCAGTTGAGTAATCAAGTAAAATGTTGAGCTTTTCACGCTAAAACGCCCGTCCACGCGAAAATACCAGTTGATCCAACTGGTCAAATTACTCAGTTCCGTTCACAATGAAACGCACCCCTAGTCACTTAATGGGACGCGCAAAAAAACTCTCGAATTATTTCGTAAAATAATGAGTTATTTTATAAAACAATTGAATTCGTTTCGAGTATGTTCAAAACAAAATTCAGAACAGTCCAATGTCTTAAAGGACACGAAGAAAAAGTTTCGAAGAAGTTTTTAACCTTTGCTAATAAATCGTATTTTTTTAACGAACAGGTTTCACTTTGTCGCCAATGAATGGCACGCCTTACTCCAGTATGAGCCTGACTGCGTCTATGATGGCGGTCGACGACATTCTAGCCAACGTGGAGATGGACAAAATGGAGAAGATTGAGCACTTGGAAGCCATCTTAACCGCCGCCACGACTGCCAATAGTTCTTTACAAACCACACCCGAAGTTTGGTCCATGGGCGCGCTCTGCAGCTGCAATTGCCACCAGAACCCTCCGAAAACGGCCGAAGAAGAACCTAGTCCCACACGCTCATCGTTTCGAAGCGTTTCTGCTTGTGCTCAAGGCTCACTGGGCAACAGGGACGCGGAATGCCAGACCCTGTCCACCGGGGACATTGTCATTACCAAAGTGTTCTTTGTAGACAAAGAAGCTGACCGATCATTGACCTCGTCACCCAAAAAATAAGGAAAAGGTCAATGAGCTTTAAAGTTGAGATTTTTTTCCCCTTTTTTTGTTGAACCATTGGAAGAGTGGTTATTTAAACGATTATTTTTGCTTGTCGAAAGTTATGCACGATGATGCCTTACGATTTTCGTTTGCAGGAACCGAAAACTAAAGAAAAGAAAAGAAAAATTTAGGCTATTTTACCTTTTTCGTTTCCAAAGCAAAGTTTCGAAGCAAAGCAAAGTTTGCAGGTTTCGGAGCTAAACTTTGTAACATCACTGTCAATTCCTTGTGTCTTTCTACACTTTTAAAACTTTACGATTACGGCAGAACACAGATCCCACACTCTTCTTCAATTACAGAAGGGTTAGGAGATAAGGAGTTAATTTAATACCTTTTACTTTTTCCCATTTTAAAATTTTTATTGGGCGAAGGGATTTTTTTGGTCGTCACACTTTCATCGTATTGTAAAGTGCAGGCGAGCTAAATTATTTATAACCTTTTGTATGAGTATGATAAAGTTTTTCCTTTATTAAGGCAACTAAACTAAAAAAAAGAGTTTAAACAGAGAAAGAAAGAAAAGCAAAGAGCGTGGCAATCAGGGTTGCCTTATCAGTGCATAGGGGAATTTGTAATGTAGCCAAATAACGTACATGAATAGACGCAAACTTAACAAAAGAAAAGTGTTACTTGAGTCGGTTTGTATTTTAAAACAATCGAAATACCAGTACTCATGTTTAGAATATAAAAGGAATGCTTGGAGGCACGGAAAACTGGAGTAAGTATAAAGCTTCCTGGGTTTTGCTAGCTGAGTTTTAAGCCTTTCTTCTGCAAATCTTCCTTCGCTTCCATTATCTCCTATATAAAGAATGACATAATTAGTAAGAGAGGCTTTGAAAGCAGTTATACGTGAATTTTTAACACATATTTGCGTAAAAAATACAGTAATGAAAAGTGATTACTTTTTGCAGTTCCGCAGCTGCTTCTTGGCAATCATTGAAGTTGTACACTCGCCAGGCTATAGTCAAGACAGAATATACCTAAGACAGAAAGCATTAAATATTAGCTTAGGTTAATTTACTTCTAAGTTCTACTTCTATACAAATAACAAATTACAATACAGTGCAGAGAACTTACCCCGAACGCGAAAACTAGGTAAACAGGCGACAAGAGAATGAAGTTATAGTGTTTTCTTGTTACTGGGTTCTGGATTTGTTCCGTGACTACTGCTGCCCAAGTGCCAAGAAACAACCCAACTCCCAACAACCACTGCATTAATTTAGTCATGATTACTTATCGGCAAACAAACATGTATATGTAAACACAAGTCCGATCACATCTAATTTTGGATAGTCAAAACGCGAACTGCGAAAAATTAACTTCGGTGACAATTTCCGGAGTTCCGGACAATTTTCGTACGTCCGAGTTCTGAGTACGAAATAGATAATTTCTCTTAGCTTAAAGGTACAGTAAATTTATTAGAAATAGTATTTTAATAGTATTTATCTTAGTGTGGTATATAGATTAAAATGACATTGCATAGTATAGTGTTTTGCGGCCAATATATTTCGTTTTATGCGATTCGCGCTCCTTCGTTTCTTCTTCTTGATTCTGCGTCATCTAGCGGCTACATTGTCGTACGCATAATTTGTTGTACTGTGCACTGTACTTGTAATTCAGTGTACTGTGCGTACTACTTTTTATTTACCTCAATAGATGGCGCCAAAAGTCCATGTGTTTACGCAATTATTTACACGCGCAATTTGGAGTCGTGTATGTGTTCACATCCCAAATTAACGTTTGAAGTGAAAATAAGTTTAAAATATGGAAGCAGAAGATTATAAAGACCATGGCCGAGTGATTGTGCATATTGACATTGACTGTTTTTACGCCCAAGTGGAAACTTTATTGCATCCAGAATACCAGGGCAAACCTTTGGGCGTACAACAAAAGCATTTAGTGGTCACGTGCAATTACTTAGCACGCGCAAAAGGCGTGAAAAAGCTAATGGCAATAAAAGACGCAATGGCGTTGTGCCCCGATTTAATTTTAACTATTGGAGAAGACTTGTCTAAATATCGTGCGGTTTCCAACCAAGTTCATGACCTCCTTTTGTCGTTTAGCGATCACGTTGAGAAGCTGGGAATGGATGAGAACTTCGTTGATGTCACAGATTTAGCCGTTGCCCAGGTGGCGTCCGGCGAAGCATTTCAAATCCAGGGCCACGTGGCCAGCACTTCGAAAGCCCGCGCAACCAACTTCGACATCAACCGGACATCAACTGTGACATCAACCGGAAATGAGTCTGATCCGGACAATCGTGACGAGTTAGAACTTGCTTTATGTGATTGTGGTTGTTATGGCCGACTAACCTCAGGTTCACTAATTGCGGGTGCAATTAGAGAGCAATTAAAAGATACTTTAAACTTAACTTGCTGTGCTGGGATCGCCCATAACAAAGTATTAGCCAAATTGGTAGGTAGCACTCACAAACCGAACCAACAAACGACCATTTTCCCGTATACAGCCGGTGGTTTTATGCGAAACTTAAATGCTGTGCGTTCAATTCCTGGTGTTGGCCACGCTACATACTCCAAATTGCAATCCTTAAACATTGAAACGGTTTTGGAACTTCAGTCGTGTTCTAAATCGATCTTAATTAGTACTTTTGGTTCCTCGGCTGCGAATTGGCTCCAGAACTTGAGTTTGGGCATCGACCCCAGCCCCGTCAAACGTACTGGAAAATCTAAATCCATTGGTTGTGAAGACGGGTTCAAACCCGTGATAACTTTGACAGAACTCCAAGAGAAATTTACTGGTGTATTAAATCGTGCTTGGAAACTGGTGGTCGAGGATGGTCGAATGCCTCGACAGGTTAAAATCACTTTTAGAAAAGCCTCGAGCGGTCGAGTAGTTAGACAAACTGCGTTGCCTAATTTCTGCCTGGCTTCTATCAGAGCTGCAGTTTTGTCTGTAATTCAAGAAGAACAATTGATCCAAGCGATTATAAACACAGTGGGGCGAATGCTAGACGTTTGTAAGCCGTTTGTGATTAATTTGGTTGGATTGTCCTTTACCAATTTCCCGGATACTAATCCATCAACCAGTCCAGAGAATTCCATCGCAAGGTTTTTCTCAAGCGGAACATCAACACCTTCCTGTCCTCCGTTGAAGAAATTTAAAGCCGAAAAGTCTTCAAACCTTGCTTCAAACGTTCCTAAGAATAGTTTGCTACGTTATTTTTCTAAAAAATAAAGAGAAATAATATACCAGGCAAGAAAATTCATTTTTTACGTTAATTTGTGTATTTGGTACTGGTAAAACTGGCATACTGGCTTACTACAATACCCATATTGGCTCGAGGACGTTTAGGGAGGCCATGGGGCATGCGAAAGACCTAGGAGATAAATGACAGGCCTCTAGGATGTATATTGAATGTTTGCGAGTAGAAATAGCGAGCAGATAAATTTTTCAAGGGATGTGTTTTAGTTCAGGTTTGAGGATTTAGTTGAGATTTTGTTGCCTTTTTTATTTTGAAATGGGAGGCGTTTTAAGTGTCTTTGGGAGTAGGCGAAGGCTGGAGGGCGGGACTGTTGACTAATTCAAAACTGATGACACTTTCTGCCGAGCCTGCTTCACTGCTAGGCAGCGATTCGGTTACTTTGGATTCATCGGAGTTTTGCGGTACGAGGTTTAAGTGAAGCTTTTCCAAGCTTTCTTCTCGAACGTCCTATAAAAGAAGAAAACGGTCTTTTGTAAAAAAAAACCATTACCTACTTTTATCGAAAGTTAGATACTGAAACGAAGAAAATATTAATGTCGCCCAATTTATTCACGTTTAAATAGCATTTCGATATCAAAAGGTATCTTTAAATTTAAATTCGCTTGAGGCTACCGTATACCGTAACTCGGTATATGCGGTGGAATTTCTTGCGCAAGACTTTGGCAAAACAATAACAAACATCAGTGCCATCTATGACTGTTTCGCATCAATAATGCTAAGGTAGGCTATACGGAAGCCTTAAACCGTGAAGTTAAATTATATTCCGATCAAGGTTAGATCCAGATTGTATTAGTTTTTTTTAAGATTATATTCAATAGTTAAAAATTAAATTTAAATTCTTTAAACATTAGTTTACTTTCCTGATTTTGATTGAATGCTCTTCAATTTAAAGTTAAGTTTACTTGTTTGACGACTTCATAGTCTTCCATATCGGGACTTGATCCTTTGCTGCACCCAGTTTCGCTGGACAACCCGTTAGCCTCTCGCATGGCCTATAATTCGTAAAGAGAATAAAAAAAAGAAAATTTTGAGTAAAGCCGTTAGCAAAAAAATAAGCGAAAAAACGACAGACACAAATGCTTGTAGCGGGTCAAGTTATGGAAGCTGGCCAAAGGTGGCGTCTAATTCGCTAAACATATATTAAAAAGATTTTTTGTTTTTAAGTTAGTCGGTTTGCTGATATTTGATGCAGAGAGGAAGAGAAGCGGGGCAGACGCACACATTTTGGTAGTTTTAGAGCGTTTAATTTTCGCGCGAAAATCCAAATCGGAAGATGAGCGCATAATTTCTGCATGCGCGTGTCAATGCAGCTTACATTTTCCAGTTCTGCCATCATGGCGTCACTTTCGCTAAGGGTTGTCGAGGCGGTCTGCTCCTCGGAATCAGGGTCGTAGCAGAAACGAACAGCGCGAGCTACAAAGTTTTCTTCGACCCCGGGATCGTCTTCCGATTCCCTGTCTTCGGACCGCGAACGGGGCGACGTTAACTGTGTTGGCGGAAAATTTTGAACTTGGGACGCCGGCTCGATTGGAGTTGGTTCTTGGGCTAGCATCATGGCAGCTGTTGCCATGATTTGAGCCTCGATTTCTTCCAGGATTGACAAAGGGACTGGAACGACAGGACCAGAAAACTTACGTTCGCGCGTTGGTTCTGGTTCCAGTACTGAAAAGTTGATGGGGGATAATGTGGGTGGCATAGAATCGTCTGGTTCAGGGAGCGGGGCAGTATCACAGCTTGGGGGATTGTCAGAATCAGGTTGCGATTCCGGTTCTGGTTCGGGTAACGTCTCGCCGGCGTCCGTTAAGCGTTGCTGAATTGTGATTAGGGTGTTTTTGATGTCTTCAAGCTCTTTGAGGACACTGGTGTCCCGAATGGACGTATCCGTGTCTTGTAAAGGAGGGGAGACGGGCGAGTCGTTTTGCAAGACGATTTCGGGATCTTCCGAGCCTTCAGAAAGACTTTCTTCAAGATAAACTTCCGGAATATCTCCTAAATTAGGATCAGTTAAAGTATCCTTGGGTTGAATCATTGATTCTTCTGGTTCTAAGGCTAGAGTAGGATCGTCGGTTCGAGTTTGTATTTGTTCCCATTCTGGACATTCCGTGATCACAGGCGACGAAGGACGGTCTTCAGGGACAGTTTCTATAGGCTTGGGTGTTTCCTGGACTGATTCTTGGGGATCGTGCAGGGTTGCTAGAGGATCGAAGATTTTAATTTCATTATTACTGTTACTTGGCACTTCCGGGATCGACAACGTTTCTTCTTCGCTGACAGATTCGGGCGAAGCTTTGGGAGTTTTTGTTTGCGTTGAGACAACTAGAAGATCCGATTCTGCAGGTGATAATTGCAATCTTTGGGGATCGAGGAGCGGTTCTGTCAGTTTGACGAGGTCTGTGAGAGGTTTTTCGACTCTTGATTCCTTTTCTGATGCTTGGGCTTCGTTTGACGCTTTTGGGTTAGTAGTAGCTTCCGAAGGTAATTCAAGACACAATTCCGTGGCCGATTCCTCTGATTCTTCAGAAGATGTGGGTGGCTCTAGGAACAAAGAAGTTTCCGGCAATTCGGTGGAGCCTTTCGAAGGTATTTCAAGACCTAATTCCGCGCTCGATACTTCTGATTCTTCTGATTCCGTTGGTGATTCTTCTGATTCTTCAGAAGCGATTTTTGGCTCTAGAATCAGCAAAGTGCCTGGGACTTTGGCTGAGTCTTCGGAAGATGCTTTGAGACCCAATTCCGCGGGTGATTCGTCTGATTCTTCAGAATCGATTGGTGGCTCTGGGCTCAAAGAAGTTTCTGTCACTTTGGCTGAATCTTTGGAAGGCACTTGAAGACCCGATTCCGCGGGTGATTCGTCTGATTCTTCAGAATCGATGGGTGGCTCTGGGTTCAAAGAAGTTTCTGTCACTTTGGCTGAATCTTCTGAAGGCACTTGAAGACCCGATTGCGCTGGCGATTCTTCTGATTCTTCAGAAGCGATGAGTTGCTCTCGGATCAGAGAATTTTCCGTTTTTTCGACTGACTCTTCGGAAACTGCTTGAAGATCGGATTCGGCGTGCGATTCTTCTGATTTTTTAGAAGCGGTGGGTTGCTCGAGGATCACAGAAATTTCTGGCACTTTGGCTGAGTCATTGGAAACTGCTTGGATGCCCGATTCCGTAGGTGATTCTTCTGATTTGTCAGAATCGATGGATGGCTCTAGGATCAAAGAAGTTTCTGTCACTTCTGATTCTGCAGAAACTGTTTGGATATCAGAATCCATGGGCAATTCTTCCGATTCTTTGAGCTTGGCAGGAGTTTCCGTGGTTATTGTAGGCTCGGCGCTTTTAGTTGAGTCTTCTAAAGGAGATCCTTTTTCAGTAGGTAAAGTTTGCTCTGCAGGGATTTCTGCTGATTCTGTGGTTAAGGTTTCTTCGATTCTTGCAGGAGAATCGTCAGTAGGCACGTTTGTGATCACAGTCAATCCTTGTATTTCGGGGAACGATCCTTGAGTTTGAGAAGGTTCTTCTGATGCTGCGGAAGAATCATCTAGTGTAGAAGTAACATCTTGAGCTTGAGTAACATCTACTGATTCAGTGTGCGAGTCTAAGGTTAATGGTTCTTCTAAGTTTGCTGCCTCGTGTTCATGGACATGAGATCTTTCTAAAGCATTGAGTGATTCTAACTGAATAGGAGAATCGGTAGCCTCACTAGCTTCGATCTGTGTAACTAGAGGTACCTGTGATTCAGTAGGTATCTCTGAAACTATGAGAGCTAATTCTGGTAAATTAGGTACATCGCCTACCTCAGTACGCTCTTCCTGTGAGTTCGGCAATCCTTCTGAATCAACTGGTTCATTTTTAGATACCGGTGAATAATGCGACTCAACAAGCTCATCGTGAGGGGTCAGCGATTCTTGAGTACTTGGTTTCTGTTCTAAATTAATCAAGGACTCGAGGAGGTCAATGTGTAATTGTTCCTCGATTTTGCTTGTAACCTCAGGTAGTTCTTCTGCTTCGACAAGATTCTCTTCTTCCTTACATAACTCCTTTGTTTCAATAGGCTGTGCAGGCAGTATTGGTGATTCTTGTTGCTTGATTGGCGTTTCAGTTAGTTCCGATCTTGTTTGTCCAGAGCATGGATTACTTAGCTCGGGCAAGTCCTCAATTGACTGCTCTGTAGCCTCGACTAATTCATCCATACCTGACAGACAGGCTACACTTTCATTGTTTTCTGTCAAATCCGCAAAAACGGCAGGTGGATCCAGTGATTCACTAACCTCCAGTGAATCCACAGACAAATTTCCGACCTCCGTAGGTATGGCTAAGATTTCTCCATCTTCGGAAGAAGTTGATTCTTTTGGTTCAGCAGGTACTTCTAAAGGCGCACAGTTTTCCAGTTCAACATGTGATTCTGGGATTGGAGACTGATCTCTTGCAATTGTAGTGGATGTCAACTCAGCATCACATGAAATAACCTCAGCAATATCCACTTCGGAGTTCAGCTCGATAGCTTGGTCTTCCTCTTGCTCCTCCTTTTCTATTTCTGCAATGGGTCCACTCTCTTGACTCACTACAACTTCAGCTTTCGGTTCCCTTTCATCACGTTCTTGGCTTGACGGGACCATTTGTGAAGCTAGTTGTGCCACAGGAAGACTTCCCCTGTAGCCAGGTTTAGTTTCTTCCAGATCTGTTGGCTTTTCAAGCGAGTCTTGATTTTCAGGCTCAGTTTTGATTTCTCGTTCTTGGCTCATGTCCTTGATTTCAGTTACTAATAGGGCTTCGTCTTCGCTTGTTAAATAAACCACGACTTCTGGCTCTAAAATATTCGTCGAGGCATCGACTACCAGATCTTCGACGGGCTCTAATTCCACCGTCGACTGGACTTGCGTCGTTGCGTCCTCTTCTGGGGCTAGGATTAGCTCCTCTACAGATGGCTCTGATTCCTCTTCATTTGAAGAGCTTGGTATTACTGCCGGTAGAAGTAGGTCTCCTAAGGTCGCTAGCACTTGAGCGGCCGCAGCTGAGACGACCTCTTCTGCCTGTTCTTCTTGGCGAGTATCAGAAATTGCAGTTTGTTCGTCGATTTCACCTAAAGGTTCTGCATTGTCTTCTGGTTCTTTTGGAGTGAACTCGTGATCATTTTCCGTAGTTTTAATGCCGTCAGTGGTGGGTAATTCTTGACCTTCGACCACATTAGAAAATGGTTCTTGCTCTTTGATGATTTCGGTTGGCTCCTTGGGTTTGACCGCTTCGGCAATTTCGCCCAATTCCTCGAGCTCCTCGTAGGTCACGAACTGTGCAGCGTCGTCGTCGTTTCCCTCGTCTTCGTCCTCGGAGTGCATGGGAGGAGTTGGGGGGCGGTAACCTACCTGTACGCTGCTCGGTGAGGAAAGTTCCACACCGGAGGCACCGTTGAGTGCCAGTTCTTCATCCAAGTTCTCGGCGTCGAAATCACTCAAGGTATTATCCGCGGCTTCGGCAGCGCATAGTGACGAGTCCTGTGTCTCTTCAGCGTCCTCGTTGTAGTAATACTCGTCGTCGTTGGCTGGGATTATGACCTGCTCTGGTTCGGGCTGAAATCGAACGCGATGAATGCGAGGGATGGAATCAAGCTCGTCAGTTTGTTCACAGATTAGAGGGGCGTCCATTTCGGTCGTGTCATCGTCGACCCAAGGCGCCATATGATCAGTCGGCATTTCTTCGATTTCAGTAGCTTGCAAGTTATTGCCCGTAGGAGGTAACTCCATGCCTATCACTGATAAAGTCATCTTGCCACTCAGGACGACCGGAGCTGTTTCGTACTCTGATTCGCTCAAGTCCAGCTGCTCAAGAGGCATAGCTTCCGCGCGGCATTCTGCTTCAGAGACCAAGAGCTGAGACTCCGCGGGTAAAACCGCTTCCAAGAAGACCAAAGAAATGTCCTGCGGTCCCGATTCGGCCACACTCAGAGTGTTATCGTAACCGAGATTCGATGAATCGCCCGAGTCGTGTTTATGTCGCGGAAGCAGATCCTTTACAGGAGTAGGCGAACGTGACATTTTGGCTTTGTTTTCTAAAGCCACGCTAACTTCCATGTTCATAACCGATACGCTGGCGGGTTGGGCAGCCGGGACCTCTTCGGTTTGTAGTAACTCCGGTTTGGGAATAGATGCGGGTTCTACGAGGGCCTCTTCAACCGCTGCAGCCAGTTCTAAGGTTTCAGACAGAATTTGCTCCTCAATTTCAGCTAAATCGACAGGTTTGACTGTTTCGAGTATTTCCGATTCAAGGGTACATTCTATTTCTGCGGGCTCTTCTTGAATTCCCGAGGATGATTTTGCGGTTTGAGCCGACTCCAAAGCGGTTTGGGGTTCAATGTGTGCTTCAGCGGGTTGGCCAGCTAAAACTTGTTGCAATAGGGAGTCAGCAGTAGCTTGTGAGTATTTGTTGATGATTTCCGGGACGAGGTCCGGGTTGCTATTATTAGTAGAGCCGGAGAGGGCGATTCCTGGCAGGATTTCAGAAGATAACGACAAATCTGCATCAACGCCTGCTTCTTGGAGCAAAGTCATAAACGCTTTGGTCTGATCCATTACCTCGCTTGCGGTTTCCAGCGGCGCTTGACCAGACAAAAGGGCCTCCTAATTAAATTTATTAATTTACATTTACATTCCGCTAATTGCTTATAGCGTGTAAATCATAAGGCCACAAGAAAGTATTTTTGTTTTCTTTACTGTAATACTTACTTTTCCTTGGCGGACGCGTTCGGCTTGAGCCAGAACCTCGGCCATTACCGTGGGTGCTAGTTTGTCGCTCACTGTCCCCATATGGGCCATGATTCTGGCCATAGCTTTCTCTGTTTCTTCTAATCGGCGTCGTAATTGATCCATTTCCAAATCTTCTATTAATTTGTGTTCAAATTACCTAATTAGTTATTAAGCTCGCCAACCAAAAAATAACAAATAAATCAAATAAAGCTAGGAAATTTGTTGAAGAAGGTCTAAGATGTTGGTTAGTTAGTGCTGATGTAAATTAGTTAATCAAAAAGGACTAAAAAATAACAAAGGTAAATCTACTTTGGGCCTGAATGTCCAGATGCAATCGCAGTTGTGGGTCTTGCTGATTAGTTACAGCTTCATTACCGATACCTACAATTAGTTTGGTCTAAATTACTAAGAAATCATAACTAACAAATCGAATAAATCGTGCTGGTACTTTCTGCAAAATCAAAACCGGAAAAAGAAAGGAAGTATAGGTACCTGGAGGCGGAGCTTGTGTTGTGGGGACGGTAGAAATCACAGGAGGCGTCGCTTCCCTCGAAATGGTTGTAGCGGGTGTGTGCGAGCATTGCTGCTCATCAGAAACTCGAGTCGTGTCGATTACTGGTTCTGGAGTTTGGCTTTTTTCTCGGGGTTTTACTTTTGAGAGTAAACGGAAATTTTGAAAGAATAGTACTTTTCGGTTACTTTAGACCTTACCGTGGATTGTCGTAGATTCAGGAGCTGGAGGTGGGGCCGAGCGATTTTCGGGGAATAAGAATTGACGTTGGATTACTGGATCGGATAAGGGGAAGTCTTTTAGGGCTTGTAAACCCGAAGCAAAGTTGTCGGGAACCGTCACTTCTTGTTTGCCGCTGCGAAACATCACTTTTGAAATGGTATACACAAAGAATACGATGATGCCAATCGTGTAGATAGGCATGATAATGCCAATGGAGCCCCCGTAGCCGCCGCCTCCACCTACCGCCTTCCCTGGCGTCACCACATGGCCGCCACCGCCCATAGGCGGCCGCATTCCAGGTAGTGGTCCAGGCTAACGTTCAAAATAAGAATGTATAAATAAAAAATTATTGTCTAAATTCAATATGAACAAGTTTGTGGTGTTATAAGGGATTGGGACCAAAACATACTTATTTATCAATTAAACACTTAAAAAAACACTATCAATGTCCTAGTTGTAATATATTTTAAATTTAAACTAGGATATACGGAGAGGAATTTCTTTAGTTTATTAATAAGGCTTCCGTATACCTAAGCTCCATAGTTCTAATTTTCACAAGCAAAACAAGCGCATAAACTTTGCCAGCAGTTAGTTAAATGTTTGTATTTTACTTTATTGCGCAAGGCTTTCGCAAAACACTAAAGAACATCATTTTCAGTTTAAATACAAAAAGCTACATAAAAGTTTGCAGTTTAGAAAGAAGAAGTTTAAAACGATCGACAATCTTCTCGCAGATTATAGGTAAATAATATGCGTAATGTGGTCTACGAATGGTTTGTCTTCTGACTTCTGGTTTGACTTCTGAAGATAAACAGAGGCAGTAGTGGACTTTTTCCATAAGCTTTGTTTGCTTAGGAGTAGAGCTCAAAATCTGCAGTCTGAGAAATAATGGGGAGGGTGAACGAATTTCTATTTATAGCAGGCATTGAAAGGAGCTTGCGAGGTGTAGCGTATACATGAAGTCTATTTCAGACATGCGAATGTCTTTATTTCCTCTCTTAAATCTTTAATCAGTGAGAGCGTATTCGTCTTCGATTTCCCCAAATGCCACCCCATCATACCTAAAATTGAAAATTCCCTAGCAATCTTACCTTTGCTTGCCGGTCAATTGTGCGAATGGGAGGAGCGACACGCCCTTTTTCGCGTAAAGCCGGATGCGTTACTTCAGGATGCAATTGTGTAGATCGCTCAGGTCGCATGTGTCCTGCACGTTTCGAACAATGCAAAGAAAGCAAACACAAATCATCCGAATTAAAACCAAGCATATTGTCATCATATAAATATCCTTTCTAGTCAATTACAGTATTAGTATTTCAAGGCCGCGTGGATAGTGAAGTTGAGCATAAATAAGGAAATAGTTAGTGTTCAGAAATTCGGGGGGTAAGGTGGCCACGCAAGGTTTTTGTTCTATCGATCGAGTAGCATAGAGAGAAAGAGAGAGACGGAGCCCTTACGTGGCGTAAATAGGGGTTGCACAGCATGCTGGACTCGGTGGGGTCGTTGAAGTAATGCTGGATCGACGTTGAATTGCTGCTGCAGACAAAGTGTCAGGTTTTCGGCCCGAAGCACCTCAGGATCAGGGCGCTGTTGTTTTGTGGCAGCTGTAGGAGCTTTAGTTTGGGGCTTGGAGAACTGGGCCAAAAGCCAAACTACGTCCTGGCCGCATTTTTGTTGCACTTGCTGGCGACATTGCGTGGCTACTTTATCTGGCAACTTCCCGCCGTGCTCTAAAGCTAAAGCTGCCCAGGAATATGCGGTTTTCTCTTGATGATGATCGGGATCCGCGTCCTCGTTGTGGTAGGACGACAGCACGGAGCTGCATACTTGAGCTAAAATTTGCTGGCTGACGTCACTTTCATCAAAGACTACTCCACAGCATACACCTTTTTTCGGGTTCTTTTTAATTACTGAAGGGTTTTTAATTAGAGGATTTTGGGGGACAGGCGGATAAGAAGAGAAGAGAAGAAATTATAAGATGAAGAGAAGACGAATAAGATAACATGAATGTTGTGGAGAAAGTTATCAAAAAGCATAAATTGTGATTTTGTCAATTGTCTTTATTTTTTGTAGGAAATTACGGGCAAAATCGATTGTATTTTACCTCGTTCATCCTTTGTTGGAGCACCAGAATTAGATCCAGCCAGACCCTCGAGACTGGGGTAGAAAACCTTGGGCCAGAGAATAGCAAAACAACCCACCACTACTGCCAATGCTAAAATAGTTTTGCTCCGTGTATAATCGTTGCTTGCAGCCATCATTAATTACAAAGATCAATGAGCCGGCTCTAAAATTTGCATCGGACTCACTCACTTTTGCTAGTTGATTTAGTTTTGGAGAGGAAAGGGGAATAATTTGTAAATAGAAGCTTTTCGTGTCTGTCCAGCAACGTTGGGGCTGTGACTGTTCCCTCGCTGTCGATCTGCGCATGGGAAGCTGGTCCTGCTGCAGTTATAGAATCAGCGCATGTCCGTTCGCGAAATTCCAAGCGATGTTTTCGTCAGAACACCTTTAAAAGAAATCTTCTAAAATTCTAACATTACATTTTAGAATTATCCTCACTTTTATATGACGTCAGTTTTTATTTTCAGTTTTAAAATATATTTTTAATAATTTCATTTTTGTTTAATAATAATAACCGGCGTAGGCAATAGCCTTTTACCAGTCTATTTATTGATCATTAGATTAAAAAAAAAAATTTTGTTATTTTCGTTAAGCTATTTGTAAAAATAACTCCTCGTCCTGGATACTAAACATAATTGGAAGGTTTTTAAATGTTAAATCACATTTCCCGTTTTTGATAGCCTTGGTTGTAATTATATTTCTACGTTACCAGTAATTATATTAAATAATGGTTTCTTTTTTTGTAATTTTTTTTTAAAGTTGAAAGGAGTCAAGAATTCCGAGACATTATACTTTCTGATAACGTTTTCAGCGTATTTCATCCAACTCTGCCATACCAGGGGATTTCCCGGTATACACATGTTCCAGGATTTTTTCCGATAATAGATGGGGACACCGCTGCTTCCCTAGAGGATAGGTAATGCTAGCGTGGCTAACAACAGATGGCGAACTAGTCAAATACAAACCCCGTATGAAGGCTACGCCCCCCTGCATTTTATATCA
>RJJA01000416.1:0-49247 GCA_003724045.1 Lepidurus arcticus | reverse complement strand
GACGAAGATTCTTGTTAGCTGCATAAGTTATCAAATTCAGCAATTCATCCTTGGCGTTCACTACGCAAAGTAATTTTTTTAAATTTGAGTGAAATAGATATTTATTTTATTTTTATTCTTACGTGTTCTATATAGGCCTCGTTCTTGGAATCCCTACTGTTCCTTCCGTGCTATTTAATACCGAAAAGGTGTTCCATAAGAGAATTATAAGTGCATTAATGGCTGTTTCTCCAGCTCCAATACCGAATATAATCATTATCATCATAAACTCTACAAAAGCTAGAGAACCCTGAGGGCACAAGGTATACTAGGAGGTTTGGCTGCGGTAAATCGCGTAAAAATGTCTGGCAATTTAACCTATAGAGCAGAGAGGCTTCCGTTCATTCGTGAGGTTTTCCGCGTATTAGGTTTTCAAATGGTAGCAACGGAGCTTCTCTGGGGTTTGGGTACGTGGTTTGCATTGATGGATTATGGAGCCCGATGGAAGTTAGGCAGGCTAGGGTTGAGTTTGTTTGAGCTAGAATTGATTTTGTGTTTGTTTTGTAGTAAATGATTATTTAAAACTTCAATTACCCTTACCATTGGACCAACTGCATTATTACTACAGATTGCCTTCAAGTGAAATCCACTCAGAAGAAGACGAAGATTCTTGCGAGCCGCAGCAGCAGGCCCGTACCCAGGGGGAAACCAAAATTCCGGGTACTGCCCTGACTTGAACACCCCCCCCCCCCCAACCAAAATCCTGGGTACGGGCCAGCGCAACAGTTATTATGTTCACCAATTTTGTCATTTTCGTCCACAATTGAAGGTAAAGTATTTTAACTAGAAAGACCTACGATTTTTTATTATTCAATGCTTGGTCCTGGCCTTGAGATGGAACTCGCCGTATCGAAAAGTACCGTGAGGTGGTCCGCTCATTTGTGAAGATTCTTCGAAGCGTAGGTTGTTCCTTTGATAATCCGTCTTAGCTCTAAGCAGGTGTTTCAGTATAGTACATATTTTTTGTTGTTCAATAATACTTTATTAATATACGTTGGTTTTTCGTTTTCATTCTGTTTCCTTATTGGAGTCTCTAATGTATTTTCCTTGCTATTTAATAGGATGACTACTATATTAAATTGAAGCAAACAAAAGCTTCTTTTGTGCACCGTCCCGAAAGTTCTTGCAGAGCTGGCAAAATTATATTCGTAAATCCCTACAGTCGTACAGCGTAATACACGGTAACCCTAACTTTTAATTTGTTTCCTTCTACAAAATTTTTCCTGGATTTTGTAGATACAATAAATAAGCATGGATTACCCATTATGGATCCAAACTGGTAGCCAAGCACTCGTGTGAGCAAGATATCCGCCAATATTTCCTTACGCAACAACCTCTATTGTAATCTTCAGTATTCCCACCAGATTTGCCAAGCAGCAGCATTTTTCATCTAACGTTGTCAGTGAAAACCTTGGCAATATTCAAAACCTTAGGTTGCCTTTAAACGAATTTTTGATTGCATATTTTTGTGTAAGACGTTTGGGGTAGATTTTATTCAAATATGCCTGTAAGGCAAGATCGACACATTGGAAGGGTCCCGAGGTTCAGTATTGCAGCTTTGGAGTTCGACTTTATGTGTTGTTATACATCTTTTGAGAATTGAGTAGAATTACCATGCTTGTTTTCCGAATTTATTTTTTGCTTTCTTGTGAAATTTTCCTTCCCAAACGTTACTATAGTGTTCAGTTTTCCAATTCTTGTTATTTGACATTTTTTGTCTCAAAAAATTAGATTCTAAAATTATGCAAATGGAATGTTCTGCTTCCTCTCGGGATTCCCTATTTACTTATTTTTGTACCCAAACGTTTCCCGTAAAAGTTGTGCTTTTTGTTGTACGATTTATAATTTTTTGAAATAGAAACGAAAATGTGGGAAATTTTTGCGAGATTTTTCAAAAAATCCGCTTAAGGGGGCGGGGCCTACCGTAAAAGAACGAATCCTATTGGTGCATTCGGCCAAAAAGTGGGCGTGGCTCCTTTTCGAGCTGGGAAAGCTTTTTCAGGGCTTTTCTCCATAAGGAATAATGTTGTATCAAGGGGGTCCCCTTGAAAAATCGTCGAAAAATGAGAGCCTCGCCCCTTCCCTCAGCTCCCCTGCTCGGCTTCCAATTCCTGATAGTCGAACTCATGCTGCCGAAGCAACACAATTTCGAATATAGGAATAGGAACCTCGCCGGGAAGGCATAAGGTATAGAGAGAGGAAGACATTTAATATTTCGTTTGTTCGACGAAATAAAGTGCCTTGACCGGGAATCGAACCTATGACCTTTTGATCACAAGGCTTGCGTCTCATCCACTCGGTCATGAGCTTACATTTAATAGTTGTTGAAACATCTATAAAAGCAACATATGAACCCAGGTGGTATGCATTACATATAGGTACAGGATCAACTCCGTCATATGCCTCGACCCTTTCCCAACTCCCCTGCTCGGTTCCCTATCCCCGATATCCGAGGAAATAATCCCTAAGCATCACAACTTCGAATGGGACTACTGTATAGGAACCTTGCCGGAAAGGCATAAGATACAGGGAATGTAAGCCTAATACATTCGTTTATTAGACTAAATAAAGTGCCTCGACCGGGTTTAGATCCGAAGTCCTCTCGTACCGTACTATTAAGTCTTACCTACTTGGTTCAAAACGCATGTACTGAACCTTTATTGAAACTCCTGGAACTGCAACTCTTTTGGAGGAAAAATATCGCAGCATAAGCATCAAATCACAAAAACTTGTTTGTAAGAAAATAAATTGTATTTTTCTTTAAAACTTCATACATGAACCCCATTCTAAAAACACGTTGCTCTCGTACAAAATTTCACTTCTTCATCATATGCCTACAGAAGGGCCTACAGGTCATATTCCTCTTCGCACTGCTCCCCCACTCCATAACTCGGGCAAATCCTGCAATCCTTGTAGCATGTATGACTCCTAAACGCTTCAATAAATAGCAGCTCAGAAATTGTTATCCCCTCGTCTCCATCCCCCGAACATACACAACTTATGGACACCCCCCCCAAGCTAATGTGGCACGTGAGGTTTGGCACGCCAAAACGATAGTATAAGCTGGGCATGTCCCTTAGGTGACTTATTGCCCAGCTAAAAAGTTATCTTTTGTTAATAGCTAGTGCACGACCAAAGCGCAAAAGACAGATTTTAGGTAACGTATTTCTCATAGTTGCAAATTTCATTTGCATATTGCTAATTTATTACTCATTGAAAAAAACCTGTGCACTGCTTGTGCACTACCTATTAACAAGCGGAATGTTACTGTCAAATAATTTTTAGTTCGGGAGCCTTAAAGCAAACAAACTCCATCTAACGCTCCAAACAATCACTTGCACTGTTTCAAATTTAAAACGTTTAACAAGATGTCACGTTTCCTGACACATTTGAAATTCATACATACTATTTATTATATTCAGAAGCAGTGTCAGTTATGTGAATTTCTAGAGTTACTCTACAAAAAGCTTTACCAATGGTCCCACTCTAGAAGTTTCTCAGTCATTGAGGAGGAGCCTCGCCAAACTTCTCCAAATGTGCCCGAGTCTTGGCAACACCCAAAATCTGCATACTTCGTTAGCAAATGCACAACCAACTACAAAATCTACGAAACGTACCTCGTTATCCAGATAATAATCGCAGCCATAGCACCAAACGGACAAATCCGAGAAACTTAGCACCATACGGTGGCTCGAGGCTTCATAATGCTGCACCATATGTCCATTTACATAACGCCCACAAAACACCTGTAATTAAACAAGACTTATTAGCTCCCCAAAAAACGACTATTATGATTTATTCAATAATACCTTGTAACAAATGAGACAAACCCAAGCTTCTTCAGTACTTGAGCACTCTTGGCAAGGTTTGCCAAAACCGATTCCCTCAGATGGTACGGGATTCACACTCTCCAAATCAGGGCACCAGGTTAAAGGCACAACTAATCCTTCCATCTAATCATTCCTTTTCGCTTTAATAATCGTCTCGATACAATGCTAATAATAAGGGGTACTCTAACCTGGGAATTTTCCGGTAAATTTAATACTTGACCAAGCGTCAAAGTAGGCTGTTCACTGCCGCCTGCTGCCATATCCAACTGTATCTCCTCTACAGCTTCTCTCACTGGTGAACTTTGTTCTGAGGAACTCGCCGAGTCGATTTCGCTTTCAGAAGAGGAAACAAACAAAACTTGAGCTAGCGTTGATCCCAATGCTTCTACAGCTTTGTCCGGCGTTTCAGTTTCACTCCAGGGTGGCAACAATACGTTTTCTTGAGGTAAATCGACATGGAACTTCAACGCGGACCAGTAGGATTGCTGAACTTTAATAACTTTGAGGATTGAGTCAACAGCGGAGCTACTAGGGGGGCTAGTTATTCGAACGCAAGGCACCGGGTCACCCAACAGTGCTTTGGTGCACATAGTGAGCGAATATGAAATGGATTCCAAGTTATAACCGCCTTCTAGAATAATAGCCAGACGGCCCTGAGCAAGGGAAGACAACAACTGCGTAAATTGGCCATAACCTTCAGGGGAAACCTTGCAACCTATTAAAAAACGATCTTTTAATATTCTCAGAACGTTACAAGAAATAAAAATTAACAATAATATACCTCCTAAGGGGTCTCCTCGAGCAGCATCAAATCCTGCAGCCACTAACACCAATTCGGGGTTAAACTGGTACGCAATTGGTAGAATGATTTGAAAAAACGCTGCCAAATACTCTGCATCCCCCAGTCCAGACTAAAAAAATATAATTATTATTATTAAACAAAAAAGGAGAATAAGTATACGTTTACCTTGTTCCAGGGAATGTTAACGTTAAAACCTCGGCCAGCATTAGTTCCAACGAAATCGTGGCCTGCTTCTGGCAATGAAGGAAAGAAGAAACCGTTATCAAAACGATGTATAGATATATACAGTACACGCGGGTCTGATTCAAACATATGCTGAATGCCGTTTCCGTGATGAACGTCCCAATCGATGATTAGAACCCTATTCGAAAGTAATTATAATGCTTTCCTGGATTTAATAACTAAGTACCGTTTCAAGTCATGGACTTCTAAGGCGTGTTTTGCAGCTAAAGCAGTGTTATTGAACAAACAAAACCCACACGCCTCGTCTTCTTCTGCATGATGACCTGGAGGGCGTACAACAGCCACCCCTGATCGACAGTTTCCATTCAGAATGTTCTCCACCACCTTTAAAAATCAAGTTAATAAATGTGTGCTAATTTAAAGGCCAATTACTAACTTCTATGGCCGATCCAGCTGCCAACAAGGCAGTATCGTAGCTTTCTGGGCACAGGTAAATAGAGCGGTACTTTTCCGCTATTTGGTTCAGAAGTTTTTGAGACTGGTGAGGTATCTTGGACATAGCTTTAATATGATCTTCTGTATGTAACAATTGCAATTGGTCTTTAGTAGCTGTTTTGGCCTAAATAACATGAAAATAAACTCGAATTCTTTCGCAATCTATTTTCTTTAAAGACCGTACTTCAAGACGATAGCATCTTGCAATCAACCCAAACTCTTCCAAGCGATTAAAAATGGCTCTTATCCGTTCAGGCTTCTCGGGGTGTCTAAATCAAAGGGAGTGAAAATACGAAATTTTAAATATCAAAGGGAAAATAAGCAACTTTGTTCAACTGTAAATTCCTTACGCTTGTAGCGTGTTCCTATGGACGGTCATTCTCTCGTCGTAAAGAAAACCGACACGATGCGGAGTGGAAAGAAGCTTCGTGGCCCGGATTAGGTCATCCAAGCGTTTATCAAGCAACGTGTCCATCTCAGCAGCTCTGACAGGGTAGCAATTCCTGGTTGCAAATACCGTAGGCGTTTCTTCACTTCCCATAAACTTAATCACTGGCCAATGCTGCCCAGAAGATGTTTGGTGTTTGTTGGACAAACTACTTGCACTGTACGTTCCTTGGAACCGGAAACTCTTCCAGAATGGCCTATGTACGTAGAGAACATTCCAAATCGTTTCGCGAATGCTAAAAACAGACGAAATTATATTTCTAATTTACTTTGCTTTACACGAATGAACTTACCTTTCAGACGGTTCTCCTAAACTATCCATACTGGGACAAGCGTCTCCTAATAGCGTTCTAAAGGTCAGTGCTGCTCCTTCAGCCAAAGATTTGAGACAATATCCGCCCTAAATCAATCAAATCTCAGTGTTCAGCTTCTAGCTGGTTCATATTTCGAATTCTTACCTCTAAAACAACTGCTAATTTGCCATCAGCTAATCCCATTAACGACGAAGTTAAGTGCGCGTAACACGCTGGAGTTACTTCCATTTCACCCTTAGGAATTAACACAGAACAAACTTAAAAAATATTCAAACTAAAAAACAATTTAAAACAAACTAAAAAACCTTTTCATCCCCCAATGCAGAATCAAACCCAGCGGAAACAATGACAAGGTCAGGACGAAACTGAACGGGGTAAAGGGGAAACATGCCGTTCACCACACAAGCGTGCGCACAAACAAGGGAAAACAACAGAAAACAATTACAATATGTGACTAACCTCAAAGCAGCCCAAGGCTGCGTCATACCCCGCTGATACTATAACCAATTCTGGCGCAAACTGGAGCACTGAATATGAAGTTTTCCGGATTATCAATTCTATCGTTAATTTACCTCGTAAGCCATGGGCAGAAGAATTTGGTGCAAAATGGCCATATAATCAGCATTTCCCAATCCCGTACGGTTCAACGGTACGTTGACATTAAAACCTTGGCCTTTTCCACTTCCGATGTACTGAAAGTCGCTTTCTCGCAAATTTGGCCACATTGTTCCATGTTCATAGCGATGGATTGAGAAATACAGTACTCTAAGAAAATCACACAGAAAATCATATAGTTTTGCCTTTTTTTAAATTAACAAAACTGTTAAGCTGAAAACGTACTGTACCTAGGATCGTCATAGAACATTTGTTGAGTGGCTTGCCCATGGTGGACGTCCCAGTCTATAATTAGGATCTTTTTCACTCCTTTATTGTCCAACGCATGTTTGGCAGCTATTGCAACATTATTATAGAAACAATATCCGCAATATTTGCTTTTCATGGCGTGATGTCCCGGTGGTCTATCAACCATTCAGTTAAATGATTCCATGAAATAAAATTAAAAATTTAATTAGTAAAAATAAATTAATAATTAAAGTAAGAAAAAGCTAATAACGAATTTTAAACCTTATGATGGCCATCCCATTTTGCACCACCCCATCTAAAATAGAGTCCACTAGATTAACAGTAGAGCCAGCTGCTAGAAACGCAAGTTCGTAAGTGCTCTGAATAAGAGATTATAATTAACTAAATTAAAGTCAGGGCTTTTGCGTTGAGTTTCGTACAGGGTGAATGTAAATGGCATCATAACCTGAGCTGATAGCCTCTAAAGCTTCAATATCTACTGAGCCATCAGTTCCCTTGAGGAGATCAATTCTGTCTTGGGTGTGTAACTTGAGGATTTCTTCTTCGGTCGCGGATCTTGAAGGGATATACTTACACCGTTCAATAAGCCCATATTCCTTGCACCTACAAAACATGGTAGATTAGGTTACGGCAGAAGAGGAAAATAGATCAAAGAGAAAGGCTTCCTACTTTTCTAAAACACACGTAAAACGTTCAGGCTTTTCGGGGTAGTTAGGGTCCCATAAACATATATGTTCAGACATCCTTTCATCGTAGGTGATGCCAGTTACCCCTACTGTCTTCTGTTTAGTATCACGTGCCTAAAAAAGGGAAAATTTTCAAGACGAGCAAAAAAGCGGAAAACAATCTTAGCCCCTTAACTATAATGACTTACGGCTTGGAGGTGATCAACCATAATATCAGAAGTCTCCGACCCAAAGTTTTTCGGCTTCGGCCTCGTTTTGGGTTTGGATCTTTTCATGCTGCTCTCACTGGAACAAACTGATGATACAGACACAGGCACAGGATCAGAAGTGGAACGTGATAGCGGGCGGTCTGATGAGGTTTTGCTGCCACTTTGTTCATCCATAACAATGACAAAACTCCTGAAGGGCAGGTCTACAATGAAAATCAACGTTCAAGCTACAATAATCTATAACGGAATCGACAACAACGAACTTCCTAAATCAATTCTCGACTGAACTTAAGTAAAAGATTTGAGCTTCGAAATTCTAATAACTGCGGCCTAATAGAGAACAGCTGCACTGCAGTAAGTGCCAAAGTGGTCGCCCTTCGAATACATTAACATTATGATTATCTCAATCTCAACTCAATTACTTTACAATATAAAACAAAAGCTGGGAATTACTGCTAAAATTGAAAAGGACTTACCCAAGGTAGTACCAAAGTTGAAAATGGGCTCAACACCGGGAAATAAGAAGCTATAATTAGTCACGAACTTTAAAATGCCTCCTAAAAACCTAAACCTTATCTGCGCACTTCTGTAAACAACAATTAAATCCAGCGATGGGCGGTACCCTTTACTTTCGGGCGTGGAGAACAAGTTCCCAGCCTTCGAACACACGATCCTATCCCAATGAATCAGGTCTGCTGCAAGGAGCGGAACGGATCTTTATATGGGGGGGGGGGGGGAACGGCCGCTCGGAACTAGTTCTTTTGAAAAATGTTGCCAAAAATAGAACGGAACGGAGCGACAGAATTTAACCGAAGAACGGTAGGGAACGACGTTCCGGAAAAAAAGAAGTTCCGGAACACAGCTCGAAAACCGAAGAAAGGTACCGATAGGAACTTCAATGCCATCTGGTTCTCTCAATAAAACAATAACAAAGCTATTTGCTTAACTAAGAGTAACTTAGTCAAGTTAAGCAGAAAGGCTCGCAGAAAAGAGCCTAAATAGTAAACTTGTGGTCGTCGTGCGTATATGAAAAGAAAACGATACTTGATTACCAGGTCGCTAAACATCACAGCTCACACTGCACGCTAAAACTTTACTGTTTCCACGAGAAAGAAAAGAAATACCGAATTCCCTACAGCTACAACGTGATTTTGACCTGGAAAACAATTTCAAACCAAACTGCGTCACAAGTTATTAGCATGGATTTTATGCACAGAATTCTTCGAGGGTGTTTAATTCCCACCAACACAACTTCTCAAGTGCCCACGTTGAAAAGCCTAAGTACGCAGGCTACAGCCTTCTGGGCCGTTTGCTCCTTACATACCTTACATGACTCACCTGGACAGTCACGGGCCAGTTCAGATGACATCATGAAAGCCGTTAAAGACCACATCACTTGCCGCATTCCTTCCAATCTGGTCGACGATTTTGTCGTCCAGGTCCTCCACGCCATGGATGTTGCTTTCGAGCAAAGCGGCGTTGGTCGTCAACTTCTAGTCTATGTGGGTTCCTTCATTCCTCGCAACCTCCGCGCCTTCCTCATGCCCCTCTGCTTGGAGCAAGTCACCATCGCTGCCATCCTCACCCTTCCACTATGTACCAACCTAACCGAGCTGTACATGGAACGAGCCGATCAATCAGTCATTACCCAAGGAATCCTCTGCCACGTACTCAAGTATCTCCGCAAACTAAAAGCGTTAGCTCTTCCCAAACAATGTAATGATAGCGTCATCGCCGTAGTGGGCCAAAACTGTCCCCTTTTAGAGAGTATCGTTCTAAACGACACTGGTGTGACGAATACGGGCGTGGCTTGGCTCCTATGCTGTAGAAAACTGCACACCGTAATCATGCTCAAAACTGAAGTTTCGCCCCCAGGCGCTGCGCTGTTACTTTATGGTTTGCCCTATCTCTGCGCGTTATTATACGATAGTATTGCCGATACGTTATGGTACTGCTCAGTGCACTCGGCTCATTACCCCAAATTTGCGTTAAGGACTGTAGCATTTGGTCCTTCAGACTCCCTAACACCTGGTCATCTAGAGTTATTGGCTCATATGTGTCCTGGAGTGGAATGGTTGTTCCTTAACAGTGCGTTTACGTATAACGTACAAGCCTTGGGCCCTCTAGCGTATCTAACTTTGTTTAATGCGAACCTAAGAGGAGGAAACTTGGACGTTCATTTCGAGAATTTTCTCAGTCGCAATGGAAGCACGATCAAATGTCTGCAACTTCTAGAAGCTTCTGAGATTGAATGGAAGCGTCTAGAAAGATGTCTGCGGAATTGTCCTCTTTTGGAAACGCTTGTGATAACCGATAGCACGTGGGAAAAGAATGAAAGTCACAACGAGCCCAAACCCATTCCAAGTATCCAGAATCTGCAAATATTTCGTACTGCTTTAACCAGTTTGCAGTTGCAACGCTTGGTTTCTGCACTGCCAAATCTTTGTCGATTCGAAATTGATGTTTTAGATCTGGACGAAGTCGTATTAAAGCGAGTTCTAGCCAGGCAAGCTAAACTGGACCTGGTACGCGTTGGTTGCTGGAAACTGGGAGGCCACGCCCATACTGTAGGTAAAAATCAAATTTCCCAAACAGTTCGAAGTGCTCTAAGAAACTTACAAAATGAGTTTCCTCTTCGCGATTTGGAACTCGATGGTCAGTTCCTATCCAAGAGTCTAGTTTCACGCAGCTCGCCCCAGGCGCTAATGGCAGAATACGCAGAAATGTCTCCATTGCTAGACATTTCTAAAATCTGCAAAAATTGATCCGAAAATGTGATTTTTATTGATATTTTCGCTTTTCTACCCAGTTTTCGCTTGCAAATGTCCAAATGCAATGTCTTTCCAAATAACCGTTTTCCTCCTAGTCATTACATTATGTAAACGTTCGCTTTTAAAAATGAAGGTATCAGTTGGCAAATGTGAAGTGTTTGGAGCGTATGAAAATTTGTAAGCTAAATAAGTTTTTTTTTCTAATCATTTACTTTAATTAAACTTTCTTTGTAACAGTATTAATTAATTGTTAAAATATTACATGATTTTTAGGAAAGATTTTAGGATTAAATTTCGAGATTAATCAGCAATAGATCATAAATGCGGAGATTTTCGAGATGACAAAACACACTTGGGACACAGATGATTGTGGAATTATGCGACGTTCGTAAATACTTCGAAAATAAACTTTTTGGGACGGAATAAGGTTTTGATCTGACTTGATACACAACTTATAACTGAGCTAGCGAACCTTTTAACGATTTGGAACCTACATGGGTGGTATTTCCGTAACCCGTTGAGTAATTACCTTCGCGCCCTCCCCCAACAGTACCATAAAAATCGGGAGTGTTCCCACGCGGGGAGTAATTACCCTGTCGTCCGAAAAAAAGGATAACATTAGTTAATTTTACAAATGGGGAGAAATAAAGTACCTGTAAGTAACGTGTTAGTTCTTCTTGGGTATCGAAGATCATGACAGAGAAAGGTGACCCTGGCACATGTTCTCCTGACCATCGTACCTCGATACGGTAATCGCCAGGTTCGGTGGGGTCGTATTTGCATAATATAGTACGGTCTTTCTGGCTTTCCCTTTGCATCTCAACTCGAAAGGCTCCTTTAAAGGAAAGAGAGATTGTAAAATTCCTTGCTGTTGGTGAAAAAATCATTAGAAACTTACCTTTAGGTCCCCGAATCCGTACGGTTAACTGACCAGCTCCTGCCCCGCGCGTATCAACTAAAAACCTGCTCTGGAACAATGCCAACACACCATGTTCCACTCCTGGACCGTAAACGCGCACTTTGCTAGGATCCGGGGCGCCCATCACTCTCAGAGAGAAAGGACTTCCAGGGACATGTTCACCTAAGCGATATAATTCTATTAAGTTTAATTCAAAGAGGATATATACCATTTAAAAAACACTTACCTCCATATTTTACGTGTAAAAGATGCTTGCCAGGCTCTTGGGGTTTCACATTCAACGTGAAAGTGCCATCACGGTGGTCGTAGAGCTCGCACACTGCCGGTTTATGGGGTCCCGCACAATGCGTGGTCAATTCACCTATAAGGATACATAAAAGAATAAGATTCTTGAGAATTCCAGCTTTGTCAAGTTGTAACAAAATTTTGAAAATTTTCATTTTTAAAAAAAATTTCAACATTAAAAAAATCGATTTTTTCCCGAAATTTTTCCAAGAAAGTTGATTTTTTCAGTTTTTCAAGATTTTTCGAAAATTTTCCCGAATTTTTTAACATTTTCAAACTTTTTCGAGTACTTAAAAAAAAAACATTTTTCGAAGAGATAATTACCCGGTCCTGCCCGTCGAATGTCAATAAAGCCTTTGATATCTTTGCCAATGGTTCCCAGTTTCAATCCTTCTCCAGAACACACCACTTTGGTCGCATCCGAAACGGAAGTCACCGCAATTTTCAACGGACAGCCTTTAACTTGTCTACATTACATAAGAAAAATAAACCTTAATTGAGTCTGCATTCCTTTATTGTGTTGCTCCACAAATTGAGTAGTAATAAAGGTATAAAATAAATAGAAATAAGATAAAAAGTAAATACATAAAATAAAATAAGTATAAAAAATAAACCATACCTCTCTGCCCACATGACGTTCAGTAAATACATGCCAGCCATTTCGGCACTGTACGTAGCCTTGTAAACGTTATTTCCTTTAGAAATCAAAGACACTGGCAAGTCGTTTCTCACTCCTGTCATGGTCACGTCCGGCAATCCTGTAATCCAAAGCAAGAAATTCCAAGTTAATAATTTTAAAAAAATATATTTTTAATTATGACGCACCTGGTCCTGCTTTTGATCCATCAATGATAAACTCAGCTTCTTCACCGCAAATTGCTCCAGCTAATCCTTTACCGGTAAGGACAACTCGCATGGAATCCGAGCTGGAAGTGCTGGATGCGCGTGTACTGGCCGGACTTTCTGCCAAATTCTCGCCCGAATACTCCGCCAATGCCAACAAGGGCGATTTGGGTAACGGCACATCATTCCAAGACAAGTACAAGGAATGTTCTCCTCCTTGAGACGGCATGAACCGTACTTTGGTGCGCTGGATCATATTCTCCACCTGAGTTGGCACAACCATGCCCTGAGGACCACGGACTTCTGCGCCCAGTTTGCCTGGCCCCGCCTCGGAAGTATCAAAGCTGATTTTCTTCTCGGTTCCTAACACCAAGCCCACTTTCCCGGCTTCGTTCAGAAGACTTTCCCAACCACCAATTACGCGCACTTTACGAGGGTCGACCACTTTGGGATGGTACGGAGATCCTTTTGAATACACAATCAGAGTGAATTATAATGTCAGGAGAAGTTTGTGCTTTGAAAATACCTGTGATCTCTTTATTAGCCCACATAATACGGACGTCAAACACACCAACTTCTTGAGGAGTATAAGTGGCCAAGTAGAGCCCAGGTTCTTCACTCGATAAACTGCATTTAGCCACACTATCTGGTCCATCAACCTATCCAAACACAGATTTATTTTAAAGAAATTTTGCAAATATTATTATACAAAAAATATTTTAAAAGTTATGAAACACATTTTCAAGAAATTATATTTTAAAATATTTAATATTTATATTTAAAAATTATATCTAAAATCATATTTGAAAATTCTGAAATAATGAAAAAAAAAAAAAAAAAAATTATGAAAGTCCAAAGATTCCCAAGAATTGAATTTCTCAAATTTAAAGAAATTCGGAAAAGTTTGAATAACTTGTTGAAAATTTGTGAACGAATCAAATTTATAAAGAAAAACTTTTTTTTTACCTGGAACGTTGGCTCGCCTGGTAAGCCACGTGCTTCGATGTAAAAACTGACAGGAGTGCCCACCACAGCGTTCAGTAGGCCTTCACCATAGGCTCTCGTAATTCCTTCTTCTTCCACGACGAACAACACAGGTGAACCTAACCCAAAACCGTTAAAGATTAGCCATTTTTCTCTCTCCGTGAACAGAAATTGAACGGAAATGTACCTGGTACTTCATCTCCACCATACGTTATCGCAAACCGGTATTTACCGGGCAAGGTGGGATAAAACTCGATCAAATCGCCTTCGCCGTTAGGCATTCCTTTCACTTCCAACGGTAAATCCCGACCTAACGGACTCGTGACTGTCACGTCCAGTTCAGCGAATCCAGCATGACGACGATTAACTGCAACAAACAAAAAATTAAACCATTTCCCTTTCTCCCTACTTGGTATTTATTTTTTAAAAAGGGAAAATGTGTTACGTTGGAAAGCAATCTGTTCGTTTACAGCCACAGTAGGAGTCCGGGTCTGTTCGATACTGACTTTGGAGGCGTCAAAGGCTTGGCAGTAGAAAGGAGAGCCTTTGACAGCCTTCGTATCGCACAAGACGTCCACTTTGTAGGTTCCTGAAATTGCAAAGCGAATAACCCAATTAGAGATAAATCCCAAAAGACTTTCGGGGATTTTGTTTTTTTACCAGCCAAACTAGGTATAAATTCAGCCAACAAGTTTCCATCTTTCTGCTGGTAGCACTTGACAGGGACTGCGACGTCGTGAGGGCCAGCCACCACTACATCAAAGAGACGGGAGGATTGACCACGTGTTTCAATCACGAAGGAAGTATTTTTGCCAGCTCTGCATTGATACAGACCCACTCCTGTGGCTGTGACTTCTTTGCCCACAGCTGGGTTCTTCACAGGAATCTCGAAAGGACAGCCTAGTAGGAACAAAAATAGTTTGAACCTAAAATTAACGCGTGTTATATATTTACCTGATGCATGGACTCCACTGTACTTCAAATCGACCCGATGGGGGACAGGAATGGTGGGATAAAATAGGACTTTGAGCTGACCCGACCCTAAATTCTGTACTGTGTGCTTCACATGCTGTCCTGCTGCTCGTACGGACACGTTTAAGGTGCCACGACCAGCTTCGGAGGTATCCACTGCGAAAATGAAGGGAAATTAGCTTCACATCTTTCGATTAGCATTAAAATGAGGTATTTACCGGTAAACGAGCCTTCTCTGCTAGCCTCGGCTTCCCGGACCTGCAAAATTTGAACAGCAGCTGGATCAGTGACTTCCACCAGGAATGGCTGTTTGCTGATGGATTTTCCTTGGTGCATGACTTCAATCCTGTATGTTCCCACCACATCCGGTTCGTATTCTGCTCTATGGATCCCATTTTTCATCTTCAGTAGATGACTTTGCACAAGGTCTCCTCTGGGACCTAACCGCAACCAATAGTACGATAACAAAAGACCTTTCAGAATCGAAAAGATTCCATACTTGTGACTTTGATCTCAATGGGACCTTCCATGCCTTTGCTGTCCACTTCAAAGAACGCAGGAGCTCCTAAAACCACTTCTTTCAGGCCGTCGCCTCTTGCGGTGACCAATTTGGATTCCGTGCGTTGAATATGCCGGATTTCTTTGGCGTCCAAATCCCGGATTTCGCATTTGAAAGGGTTGCCCGGAATATCCTCGTCATTAAAGGTGATGTTCACAAAATGAGCGATAGCTTCTTGCGGGGTGAATGTGACGTCATACAAGCCTCGGCTGCGAGCGCGAACGTCTGCCTTTACGGACGATTTGGGGGTGGTTACGACCAATTCCAAGGTGCCTTCTCCTGCTTGGGATGCATCGACAGTAAAAGTGATTGGCTGCCCCACCTACAGTTCAACAGAGGAAAGTTTTAATTCGCATCTTAATTCTGGTTTGAAATGAGAAAGCTTACGCGTGATTGGCCCAAGCCTGCAACGCTGACTTTATTCACGTCGTAAATATTGCAGGTGAAAGGACTACCGCCCACAGGTTCGCCATTGATCACGACAGAAACGGTATGGGGGCCTATAAAAAATGAAAAATCGTAATAAAAATAGAACCTGTGGGTTTGCATAAACCATTCTAACGCTCTACACGAAAAAATTTATCGGTTCTGAAGTAAAGCGATGCTGAAGGGGCTGACAGAACTTACCAACTTCGAAGGGCTGGAACTGGGCCACGTACTTATTGCCAGACTGGGTCAGTTCAACGGGTACATTCTGGCCCGACGTGGATAAAACCGACACGAGGCATTCGTTCACTTCTGCACTACGTGGATCAATGGTTAAAATCGCTGGCCGAGTCAACGGTGACATTTTCAAGGCAGCTCCTGATACCACTATCTGGCTCGCATCCGTTATTCGGCAAGTGTAAGGTGAACCTATACGACAATAAAGTACATTAATAAATTAAACATAAAATATAATTAAAAAATAAATTAAGTTAATACAGAATTTGAACTCATGATGCATACAAATAATTAAACAAATAAAAACAAATAACAACTACAAGTACGATTTTTAGAACAATATTCCAATTCCAACTACCAGAATTTAGTAGATTTTCGCAGAATTTTTGTAGTTTCTTTGCAGAAATTTTTTTAAGACTCCCATATACCCTGCTTATTGATAGGAGAGAGTAACAGATGGCACTGATATATGTTATTGTTTTGCGAAAGTCTTGCGTAAGAAAGTAAGAAAAGAAAGAGATAGCTAATTGCCGGCAAAGTTTCTACGCTTGTTTTGCTTCTGAAAAGTACAATTTGTCACCAGTTTGCTGTAGCAGCACAATATTCCAAATCGTCAAACTTTCAGAACAAGTTTTCTCGAAAACGAATAGTCAGATTTGAAAGCAAACTAAAACAGAAGTTCTTTCCATAGTAGCTAGTGACCAACCAAAAGACGCATTTTTAGATAACGTACTTTTCATTGTTGCATACTTTATTTGCATATTGCTAATGTATTGTTCATTGGAAAAAAAATCGCATTGGTTGGGCACTACCTGTTAGCAAGCTCAAGATTACTGTTAAAGAAATCGTTCACAAAATGTACTGATTTTCTCAGAAAGTTGTTCCGAAATTCCCCATGCAAACCCCATATATCGAGCTAAGGTATACGGGAGCCTCAAATGGAAGACAAATCCCGTTCAAAATTTCTGAAAATAATGTAAGACGTAGAAAAACGCAGTTTTTACCTGGTACAGCCTCGCCATTAAATCGCACACTTAGCGTATGTGGTGCAGCTTCTTGAGGTTTGAAACTGACTCGGAATTTGGCGTTGCCTTCTGATTGGACATAATTAGGCACATGTTTCCCACTCACGGACACGATTATCTCTAAATTCCCTGCGCCTGCTTGACTGGCATCGATGGTAAAGTAAACGGGTTTGCCCACCACGCCATTACTCACGTCCGTGACTTTAACTTTCCTCGCATCATACGCTTTGACCAAAAATGGACTTCCATGGATTTGCATATCTTCGTATTTCACTTCCACACTATGATCCCCTGTCATAAACAAGGATCCCATTAGAACTTCCCTTCTCTCCGTCAGTGCCTTACTGAATATAACACTAACAATAACAATAAAGAAGCTGCGCTATACCCAAGAGAGTTAAAAACGGACCACTCACCCACTTCGGTTGGAGTATATTTGACGACGTACCGAGATTCGTTCACTTTCTGCACGTTCACTTCCAAGGGCTTTCGGGCTGGCGATAAGACGCGGATGTCCACCGAACCTGGTGGCCCTTGGATATCCAAACAGAAGCTGGTTGCCTGGTCCAGTGGGACTTTCTCTAATCCTTGGCCCGAGACGGTGACTTGTCGCGAGTCGATCACTTGGCACGTAAATGGACTCCCTTTCAATTAAAAAACAAACAAAGGGTTATTGTTCAACACCTTTTTTCTGGACGAACCCCATAAAGTCACATAATTATTCATTAAATTCATGACAAATCACATTATAATATGCACTTAAAAAATTATGACTCGAGATCATAAATACGCAGTACAACTATGAGTTAAATTCATATTTCTAAAAAGTTCGAAATTGTTCATTATTATGAATTCATTCATTATTAAGCACATCTTAATAACAGTCTAGTTGTACTCATACTTTTGCAAAGTATTAATAAATTTGAACTCAAATGTATGATTATGCAAAATGTTCAAAACTATACAAATATACCAGAATTTATTCGTAAGTTTTTCTTTTATATAAAAAATAGCAAGAAAATATACCTGGGACGTTTTCACCATTGAATTTGAGCTCTACTTCGTGTGGTTTCGCTTCTTTCGGAGTGAAAGATATCGCATACGTGTGCATGCCATGAGCTTGTGCAGAAGTTGGTACTTGTCCGCTATTTACAGTTACTTCCAAGTTACCTGGACCAGCTTGACTGGTTTCCACTACAGAATAAAAAGAGGATCTAGTCACACGTGTTTATTTGTAGAAGGTGGGGAATTGATCTAAACGGGAGTACAGTGCAATAATTACCTAGGAAAGTAACCGGTTTGCCCACGACTCCTTTGGTGGCTTCTTTGACTTTAATAGCGCTGACATCATAGACTTTGCAACTAAACGGTGAGCCAACTACGGGTTTGTCCATGTAGATGACGTGAATGCGATGTTCGCCGGCCACTTTGGGCATAAACTCCACATGAAAAGTCTGGTCGCCATTGTCTTTGACCTGTGCTGGCACAGAGAGTTCAGAAGGTCCTGCACACGCACAAAATAGTACGTGTGGAGTAGCCCAAAAGAAAGAAAGTCCAGAAAGGTCGTAGGTTAGCCAAATGAAAAGCTTCTACTAAGCATTAGCAATTCGTACGTAAAAAAATCAATCAATGAAACCACATCTACAACAACATTGAAATCAAGTCAGCTATTGTTATTTCAAATGATGAATTTTCAAAAAAAATCTTAAGAATGAAAAGGGTTAAGTGTTTTTCAAGCCAGAAACGTTAGGTTGAAAGCCGTCCGGAAGCGTTTGTCGGGTTAATTGAACGGCAACGGGGATGGCGACGATTATGAGTGAGAACGTGTTAAGAAATGGTGCGTGTAATGAAGTCGATTGTGAGGCTAAATCAGTCATTTTAAATTTTATAGTCTCTCAGTCTGTACGGAGAAGACCCTGTGGATGGAAAAAGGCAAGAAATTCGTGCGTGATAGAACCACAAAACGTGTCCATAAGGAAAGACAACGAAGAAGTTTCATAACATAAAATCCTTCTTTGCCTAAAATAATTTTTCTTTCATACTTTCTTTAAAACATCAATTAGCAAAGTCAAATCCCCCTCCATTTGGCTCAGAAATTAAATATTCAAACAATTCAATCAGAATAAGAATTATAACCTTAATTCAAACAAGAAAGGGAAATCTATTATTTACCTTGTACGTTAACTTCGATGTCTTCCACACTTCCGGCCACGTTACTCAGCTTAAAATAGGACGGTTTCCCCACCGCAGATGACGCTAGTGATTGTCCACTAACGACAACTCGATTTGGATCCGTAAAAATCTGAGCCGTAAATGGCGAACCTACACGACATAGATAGTTTATTTGATAGAATATCCATTATCAATATATTATAGGAAAAAATGAAAGCAAAACTATAAGAAAAAAAACTAACCTAGAACTGGTTCTTTGTTAAACGTGATAGTAATCACGTGGTCAATGGCTTCCAGGGGTACAAACCCTACTGCGAACCGTGCCGAGCCTTGAGGATGGACTTGGGTGGGGATATTACGCCCGCGGGCGCTAATAGTTATTTCCAAGTTTCCTTCCCCTGCTTGACTGGCGTCAACTGCACGTTATTTGGAATAAACCAACAGCCATTTTAAGAATGTTTAAGCGAGATAAGATTCATCCAACGCTTTTCTACCTGTAAACTGTAGGTTCTTGCCAATCATGCCCTTAGGCATGGCGCTGACAAAGACTTTCTTGGCGTCGTAAGATTTACAAATGAAGGGCGTGCCACTGACAGGCATTCCGTTGTACTCAACGAGAATGGTATGCGAGCCCACATCGCGAGGGGTAAATTCTGCTGTGAAAATATTCCGGGACACATTGGTGACTTTGACAGGCACGTCAACCGATGCTGGGCCTTTAACTGATACCGCTAACTCGGAATTGGCGCCGCCGTCCACAGAAATATCAAAACGAGACAATTCTCCAATCGCTAGTAGTTCCAGATGTCGTAAAGATACCGACACACGGCTGTTGTCAGCAACTTTACATATGAACGGACAACCTTGACGAACAATTTAAAACGTATTAGCACATACATCTCAAGTTAACATAATAGATTAATTAGGAAGTAGTTTAATTTAGTGTATTACTTAAATAATAACTGTTTATAATTCAATATAATACCTCATTAAATTTTGCCTTCTAATTAAATAGTAACTAGGAAGAATAAGTTCTCACCTGGGACAGTTTCACCATTGAACTTGATTTCAATTGTGTGGACTTTAACGAGTTCTGGAGTGAAACTAACCAAACATTTTCCTCCACCCAACACTTGAACGTGATTGGGCACTTCGCCATCGTTGATAGAGATTTCCAATTGTCCTTCGCCCGCTTGACTGGCATCCACTACGCAAAACAAACAAAACGTATCTTAAAACCTATTCTTCTTTTTTTCTTTTCACTTTATGTCCGCTAGGTAAAATTTTGTTCCCTTTTTCACGTTAAAAGAACAAGATGATACTGATCGACGGTTTCATCTTTTTCTTTTCACAATCCCACCTTGAAAGAAAAAGACGGAAACCTTCCCAAAAAAGGAAAATGGAAAGAAAAAGAACGACCAAAACTGGAAATGAGTGAACCTTTTTACCTCTAAACTGACACGCTTGACCCACAACGCCATTGGCGACATCCAATACCCGGATCAAGGTGCTGTCATACGCTTTAGCCACGAATGGACTGCCTTGCATCTTCTGGCCGGCTGCAGTTACGTCAATAACATAACTTCCCACTTCGGAGGGGTTGAATTCAACGCGACACGTCCCTGCAGCTTCTTCAATCAAGCGCGAAGAGATTGACCTCTTGGAAGGACCTTCACAAATTTGCGAGGAAAAAAACAACACAAATTAGACTTGCTGTGCTGTCAAACGCCAAATCCGCTTTGTCCATAGGTTAGGAACTTACTGATAATAGAAACGGTAATATCCTGAGAACTGAATTCCGACAAGTTTAAAAGAAAGGCCGCGATTTTCCCCGCAGCGAAATGCCGGACTCCATCTCCGACCACAGAGGCTTTGCTGGCCCCCACGAGCTCCATCACTTCCACGTGCCAAGGGCTTCCTACATCATACACATAGAAAAAACAAGAAAAAACATGAAACACAAACATAATTAATCGCAAGAGAGAGCAGCTTAGGCCAAAACTTTTGACAAATACTTTTCTTCCGGCCAATACACCCGGAATGCGGTATGGTTCTTATGGGGATACCTTAATTCCCTTAGGTACTTTAGGTCAGGTCAAGTCCCAAATGGAATGAGAGTTGCTGTTCTTGCATACTAATTTCGATGGCTGATAATATTATATCTTGTCATTTTATGTTCCTGGTTTGGCAATGCAGGTGACACACGGAAACGTGATAAGAAACTCAGAAAAGGAAGTACCGTTTCATTCCCATTTTCCCCCTTGGACCAGAATAGTGAGCCAATTAGTTTATAATGCTTAACCAAATACACATTAACGACTTCCGCGTGTTAAGTTGAGCATTTCCTCCAGAAAAAAATGAGTTGTGAGGGGATTAGAACGTGAAAAATATGCGAGGCGCCGAGCGGAGCAAAACAGGAAGAGTTTGGCTGGCCATTCCGGCACAAAAACTAGGTCATTCGGGATAGTTATGCTAGTCTGTTAAACAAAATAACAAAAAAGGAACGACAAACAGAAAGAACTATCATGGGGTAGTCAAACGCGTGACCCACTCCGTTAATGTGACCTCAATACCGAATCAAGAACTTTCAACGTTTCAAAATTTGCCATAAGCAGTTAAACACTTTGTCTATCACCTTTAGTGAAGAACTTTTAGTTAAAAAGTGTAACTTACCTGGAAGGTAGTTTAGTGTAATTCCGAGCTCAAGTTTAATAACGTAGTTGTAAAGTAACACTTAAGTAAGGGTTTAGAGTATTTTCGAGTGCCAAAAAACAGCACAATAACCCCGGCAGTGTACGGAAAAAGTTGACACTTTTAACACACAAATAAATGGAACCCCGCCAGAATGGCAAAGAACGAAGACTGAGACCCGGCAAGGGCAACGAGGATCTACCTGTTGTTGGGGATCCTAGGTAAAAGACACGCCCTTGGCATTCAAACGATGTTATGCCTGAAGCCAGCTAAAATCTCAGGTAGAGAGCAAGTGCCATGCATAAGGTAGAGCGTGTAACCTAGACGGGTCTATCACGAAGGAGAAGAAGAAGAAAGCAAGGAACTTGTTCCCAGTAAAATACACCAAATTAGCCATGAGAAAGATCAGCTCATTGCGCCGGAAATGCGTACGCCGTTTTCGTAACTTATTGCCTCTAACTTGTCCAGGACGAGGAATGTAAAAAGGGCAAAAACCACGGGAAACAAAACGGGAAACATGTAGGATTAAAACTTACCAGGAACGGTTTCCCCGTTAAATTTCATGTCGATAGTGTGGGGGATGGCATGATGGGGCACAAACGAAGCCAAGAACCGCTGCCCGCCCAAATTGCGAACAAAACTGGTCACATGACCTCCATTCACCAAAATTTCCAAGTTGCCCGAGCCAGCCGAAGATCCATCAACTACAAATTAGCAAAAACGAAACAAATTTTGATGCTTAAATTTCGCTACTATTTAGCTAAAAAAAATTGTTATAATAATAATTAGCTGGTAATTTTTCCAGACATACTTTCGAATTCCACTGGGCGGCCTACTAAGCCATTTGGGACACGTCCCACACGAATTTCTTGCGAATTATACGCAAAACATCTGTAGAAAATGAAAATAAAATACAAAATTTAGAACGGAAAATACAAAAGAATAATTCATATGAAAAGTAGATAAACAGATTATCGTTTACACGTTATTATATTCGTGATAACTTCAAGTATATTTATAATATTAATACGATTTCGTAATTTTTTATTACTTATTAATAATAGGAAATATCGAACGAAATAATATAGGAAAACTTAATAGAGTATAGATAATAATAGCATTAATAGTTAAGATAACGCAGCAGTCTACTTGGTAATAATTTACCTGAAAGGTGATCCTCGAAACTTTTGTCCTTGAATAAAAATATCAATGGCATGTTCGCCAACGTCGGTTGGTTCGTAAGAAACCGTGACGTAATTGCTAGACCCATGGACCTGAACAGGTGTGGGAGTCTTACTTGGACCTATCCCAAGCCCAGCATAGATGTTAAAAACACGTAATAAACTTTACGGATTAATTGATGATAACGACATGTACCCAAAATTTTCACGCTGACATCGGAAGGTTCCAATCCTTTGCATTCAATTGTGAAGTTGGCTGTCCGATTAGCAGGTACGAGCTTTAATCCATCACCTGCTAAGGTAATCGAAGTCATGTCAACAGTCTTGGAGAACTTGGATTGCGCAGCTTCGTTTTCCTCTCGGGCAAGCACATTCTTCACAACTAAAACCATAAAACGATCCCATGAAATTCAAATTAACTTCGAAAATTTCCAAATCACTTGTGGTTTCTTGAACTAAACGAGCAGAATTCAACCCCAAATCTTCTTGCGTGTCATTAAGAATGGCTCGCGTCTTCGCTAGCGCATCCCATGAATCTCTGCGTGTTGGCTTGACGCCCACCAAGTCCGAAACTAAACCCAAACAACGCAAAGAAATTTTGTTGTAATTATGTGTTTAAAAGTTTATACGCATTGACTTATACCTTTGACGTTGGAAGTGCTGTCAATTCCGTGAATGGAATTATTGACACTTCTCTCAACTCGGCTGCTATGGTGAGTACTTTGATCCAAGTAGGAGAACGATTGATGTTCTTGCGAAGTATTCTGCGACTTAAAGGACTCATTGGCAACTTTTTGGCGCGAAGAATCCTGTTGAGAGCCACTAATAGGAGAATGGCGAACTGGTGAAGACTCACGTCGAAAAGTGAGCGAAAGATCCTGCGGCCGATCTTGATGGTGTCGATCTTGTTGTCGTTCTTGTAAACTATTACTTGATGCTTTAAACGACTCCGAAACGACTTTTTGGCGCGAAATGTCCAGGTGCGAGCCTCCAACAGGGGAATTACGAACGGGCGAGGATTCGCGTCCGAAATTTAGTGAAATGTCTTGTTGTTGATCTTGATGATGGCGCTCTTGGGATTTAAACGATTCTGAAACGACTTTCTGTCGCGAAGATTCTAAATATGAGCCACCAAGGGGAGAATGACAAGCTGGTGAAGCTTCACGGCGAACATTAGGCGAAAAATCCTGCTGGCGATCTTGAAGGTGGCTGAATTGCGTTCGCTGGACTTCTAAAGTGTCTGTAGCTCTCCGCTGTGGAGAATACGCCCTCTGAATAGGCGACTTGGGTGGCGAACGGTCTTCCGTTAGCTCATCCATGTACTTCCGACGTTGAAACGTCTGATCCGAAGTGGAATTCATGCTTGATTCTAAGTATAATACAATCTCAAAATATATAACATGTCTTAAAAAGTTAATCCGGTAATCTTACCTCCATTCTGGTGCGACGTATAACGTTGATTAGCATTCACACGAGAGTGATCTACAACAAACAGACATTAGTTATTCGCCTTCAAGGATGCCTGCTATCCTTTCATTTGCGAAAATAGTAAGCGTAAAATAAAACAATAAAAATAAAAACATACAAATTAGAAATAATATTCTGCAATTCTACACATGCCCAAATGTACTAAGAAATCGCATTTACTAAAGCCGTAATTTACATGTAAAAACATTAATTGCAAATTTAAATTACTTTCGCTTGTATCTAACGTATTGGAATGCCTTGAAGTGCGTGACGTATCCGCTCCATGGGCATAACTGCCATTCGCAGTGTCTCCAGCAACCCGTAACGTAAACGGCGAGCCTTAAAAGTAAATTAATGTAAATTAGCCAAGTACTCTGACATTTGCCTACGTAAAACTGGGAAACTTCTCCCCAAAATTCTTACCTTTGACGTCAATGCCATTGAAGTAGACGTACACTCGATGTTTGCCCGCCTGCTGAGGCGTAAAAGAAATCTCGTAGATATCCTTTTCTACTTCCTCCACCCGATGAGCCTGGGAACGGCCCCGGTAGACAATATCGAAGTGAGCATCACCCCATCCAGCGCCACGGGCGTCGCACGTAAACGTAAATGTCTCTCCGTGTGTGGCTCCATTCAAGTCCAATAACTAAGCACAAGTTTTCCTTCAGAATTAGCAACTATTTTTTTAAACAAAATTATCCACTCCGTTATTACCTTAACCGCATGAGGATCGAATACGAAACATGTGAAAGGACTCCCTTGAATATGTTCCTTGCCATATGTGACCGCAATTTTCCATTCACCCGCTTCGTCGGGCTGGAATGTGGCTGTGTAAACTCCTTGGTCTTCATGGACTGGACACGGTAATTGCCGTTCCGTTGGCGAAGAGGCAATAACATTGATATTCCCGTTTCCCGCTCCGTTCGAGTTGATCTAAGTCAATAAGAAGGTAACGAGTGAAAGCTAGTTAATCCGGTGTGCGATTGGGGCAATGAGTTAATAATTTTTGAAAGTATTTATGGTTAAATAGAAAACGGTTTTTACTTACCAAAACTTCTACGGTGGAACCCACAGCACACGGATCAATGCCAGTGTACATCTTCTTGGACAACTCAGGCATCGCACGAATGTTTATGGGACACCCGGTTACGATTTCACCTTCATGATACACGATCAACTGACAACAACAAAAAAACACGTCAAAATGAGCAAATTGTTGGAAAATGACCCCAAGTTTTCTAAGTTCATAATTGAGTCAAGTGGAACTTTTTTTTACTTCGTGCATTCCCACTTCGGTTGGTATAAAAGTGCCAGTTCCACCATGAGAAGTCAGATTCAGTTTGCACTCTACTTTCTTGCCCAAAGGTCCCCGTACTACTGCTGTCACTTCGTCTAAGTCAATATCTGGGCTGAGGTAGTCGATTCTGAATGTAGCCTAGAGATAAATTCCAAATATTAACACGTAATTTCTAAACTTTGAGCAACGTGAAAGGATTTGAATCGGTTTGGAGCGTAAGATAGCTCGAGAAAGACTGATCAACGTGGTAAGATTGTTTGGTGGTTCTAGCACTGTTTTCCGGCGACCAACTGTCCCTTTTACTCCCCGGGACAAGTGTGGCCAAGGGAAGATTCTCACCGTGATTCTCACCAAAGAGAGACAAAAAAAATACGTTCAATCCTCTCTGTTTGCGACCAGAGTCTTAAAACGCAGCCAAGCAGCTGTTAATGTATGTGAACACGGATTTGTGTGGGGTTTGGAATTATATAAGAAAATAATAAAGAATTTTCAAATCCGACAGTCAACCACCAAACGTCTTTTCCAATTTATCACAACTTTCTTGAAGCAAGATTTCTCCAGATAAAATTTTGTCAACATGGGATAAATGCATTTTCGTACAGGTTTATTAATACGCGCGGTTTTGTGCTCGACAGAAACGGATAAACGCTCGCCAGGCTTCTTCCTTGGTCGGACCCATTGGAATTGAGCAGCTTGAGCCATAATGCCCAAATGTTCCACACTAGGATCAGCCATATCCACAGCTTTCAGCACAGGCTCCACCCCTAATTTCTCCCCTCCTTTTATGCCTACAGAAACCATACAGAAATAAGTGTCATACACGTTCTCTGATACGAAATAAACAAGAAAGGTAAAATTTGTAGTACCGATTTCTAAATTTTCTTCCCAATGACGGGAGTCTCGGTCCATCTGCTGGTAACCAGGAACGGGACCGCCCAGTGAGCGAACTAATGTGCAGAGGGCAATCCCGTCATTCCAGTCCGTCTAGCGAACCCAAGTTTAGTTAGGCATTAAGAAAATCGCTTGTTTGATGGTATAGAAAATGGGAAATACAAACCAAACTTTGACTCACCGTAAAGTTTTTTACGTTCGCTTGCGGGATTTGGTCTTGGACCCAGCGAAGCGTGGCATAATAGCCTGGGCTGTGTTCTTTCATGAAGTACGACAAATAAGTCATTCCCGATAACTCGTCCAAGAACGGAGACGCCAAATATTCCGGTTCTAGGACCATGGGAATGCTGAATTCTTTCTGTGCGAGTTTCATTGCTCTTTCGCAGTTGTCCACGCTAAAGATAAACAGGCCCCGGGATTTTATTTATCAGCGATATGCTCAATGAACTTGGTATTTGGGGGTATTATTTACTAACCTTTTGCGAGGATCAATCTTATCCCAATGGGAAAACAAACCAGGACGGCAGTAGTCCAATAAGGCGCTTAAATTAACTCCACTATTCCAGTCTGTAGTGAAGTTATGAATGTTCCTGTCAGGTAGAACCGCCTAAAAACCGAGAGAATATTGACCTTTCAAGATCCTATCGACTGATTAAAAAATCCGAGCAAATACTTTGAGCCAAGCTAGCATTAGCTTCCTGGGAGGGAATTTGGATCGGCCGATTTGGTAATGGACGATTAAAGACCAAATTAGGCCTAAAATGAGCTTCAGATTGCCATTGACTATATCCACGTTTCCTGTGGGATTTTTTGGGGAAAAAAGAAAGAAAAAAGAGAGATGAGTATCTTTGACCGGAGAGGGGGAGTGGGCGTAAAATGCTTTTAATTTATTGTAGAAGCAAGATTGAGGAAGTAAAGGAAATGCCACGCCTTTTGTCAGCTCCTTCATTAGGAAAACGCCTCACCGATGTATTGGCAGTTTGTTTTTAAAGTTTCACTCGACAAGACAAGTTGTAACAGCGAAATCATCTTACAAGGAGATTAAGGAGTGGAAGACCAAGCCCCAACACCCGAATCTTGAAGATGCCCATATTCGGGGATGTTTCCAGGGCGTTGCTCACGGATGATCATACGAAACAAAAAGTGATCTCATCCCACAAAAATGGTACCACTACTAGTTTTAAGTGTTCCTGGTTTTGAAAAAGTCTAATTTGGTCAAGAACCGCTCATGCTCTTGGGTTATACTCAGGCCCGTACCCAGGGGGGGGGGGGGTTGGGGGGTTTAAACCCCATAGAAAGTTTCCGCAAATGAATAATATACGTTTTCTAGCATGTGGTACTTGATAAGTTTATTTCAAATTGAGCTTTGGTTTTATTTTACCGTTTTGAAGTTCGATCAACGCGATAACTTTTCTCCGTTTTCGTATCCCCCTTTCTTTACCGGAAAGATTGTATACGACAAAAATAGGATTTCAAGTTCTCGGGTTAAAACCCCCCTCGAAAAAAAATCCTGAGTACGGGCCTGGTTATACTTCATATTTTCTGTTTGCATACAAAGGTCTTTTTTTCTTCTTTTGTCAGTTATAAGCCTTTGTTGAAGTACTGTCTCCAGGACGTGAGGCACTCCGCTTGGTTGCTTACCATAAATAATTACTTTTTAGGTTCCTCATGCAGTAACAGCTGGTTAAGGTTGCTGATATGAAGATAAAAAACATGCAAAGTCAACCTCATACAAAAGCTACTGCACCATTGCATGAAAAACGCAAACTACCAAGTGTACAAGAACGACAAAATAATATACTTTGTAACCGAGAGACAATCACAGGTCAAGAAACGACTGGCCTACTTTCCCTTTCATTTCTGTAATACAATTGAAATGAATGGTTTTTACAAATCTGATCTGGAGACTTACCGTGAAGGTTCTCCTTAATGTTATCATCTATTACAGTTAAAATTACAGCTAAGTTTCAATCTGACCAAAATCGAATAATATAAAAAGAGAAATAAAAAATAGCCTAACCCGCGAATTACGAACTTGTTCGTGTGTGTGTTTCCCTTCCAGTTTTCTTAGAAACGATCCCAATCCCAAGTTCATAATGATGAGGGAAAAAAGAAAGTGAAAGCAAGAAGGTTTATTAATAAAAAGTAGAACTCGTTTTCACTTTCAGGTTTAAGGCACAATGTGCGAGCTTGTGATAAACGAATTCCCTTTTCGGGAAGGGCAGCAACGAAATTCTGACCATTTTTAATGGCATTCCAACTAACACGCCCTTCCTGACCTGCGAAACTGCTCGCCGCTTACCACGCACGTGTACTCGCAAACCGGAAAAAAAACATTAATCAGTAGGTAACTACGTGTTTCTGCACATGTTACAATTTAAACGTTAACAAGGCTAACTCTAAAAGTGCAGAGTTCCACAGGTCTTTTACGTCGTAGACAGTTTTATAGTTTTTTCTTATATGCCGTTGTGCATACCAAATGCAAGAATTTGGTGAAAAGAGAAAGTTGACTATGTACACGGCTGAACGAAGACCAAGTCAAGGTTCCGAGATTCTTAAACTGTCGGTAAAAAGAAAAGAAAACATGTCTAGAGAAGGGCCAATAAGCAACATGACTTACCGATGTTAACTAGTTTGATTCCATCTGCAGAAATTGCGTTTAAAGCCGTACTAGCGTTTTCCAGATACTGATGTTGATTTACCGGTTTCATAACCTTCCTCAATTTGCGTTTCTGCAACGCTTCCACTAATAGCACCAGTTTGACACCATCGCATAAGTCCGTACTTAAATCCTTGACGGCTAATCCCGTTTCCTTCAGATTTTCGTTCACCCAATTACGGAATGTATGCGCTTGGATTTCAACCCACATATCTTCATTGCCTTTAATGTTCATGCCTTTAGCTGCATGGCCTTGTGGACTTCTGGCCACCAACCCGGAATGTGAAATTTTATGCAAATCGTCTGCCATGGCTGCTCCCTTGTTTATCCTCCCAGTTTGATTTCTCGACTTTTGGCACTTGTAAAAAACTTCCCAAAATGTTTCTTGCCTTCCTTCGTAATGGATATTAGTTAACACGTCATGGAAAATACAACTGCAAGCAACAGATCACACCGCATTTTTAAAAACTTTTGGCACCGATTCAATCTGCATTTCATATCCCAAGCAAAATACAGGTGTTGCGGAGGGAAGCACAACTTTTAAAAGACTTGAAATACAATACTGGCCCACACTACACGTTTGTTCCGTTCCACCTCGGTACAACTGCTTTCGTCGTCGAGGCATCAAGGTCTTTTTCTTCTTCTCCTCCTTTCTGGGAACCAATGCGTATTATTTTACCTGTTCTGTTTGGCGTGAAAGTGCCGGATGGCGGGGAGTTGGGAGTAGGGGTAGGTTTTGGGCGGGAGCTTAACGGAAAAGTGAAAGGGAAATAGAGGCTTATTCTAGACAAGCATGCGACACGTTGTAGTTACCCTCACAACTAAAAATGCCCGCATATCATTGAACTTCCACCTCGGTACACAAGATGTCACTTGCTACTACTGCAAAATGTGTATTCAATCGCAAAAACCCACGCCAGCTCTTGACAAATCTATTCACTGCCATCCGTGTAAAAAAAGTCAAATTACAACACAAGACAAGGTACACCCGGCATCTTCTTCAAACGTTTTAATCTAAATAAGAAAGATAAAGCATATGTTATTAAGACTTACGAAATACAAAGGAATTTGAGACTACTCTATTCTGACCTTCGTTTGTTTTCAAAATGTCGGTCAATATTCGACTCAAATTAGGATCACAAGACGGGATCCAGGATCCTAGCCATTGAACACTACATTTAACCCCATACAATACAATCAAAATAATCACGTACCTTCATGTTGCCCTTCGGAATTGGGTTCATCATGAATCTCTGATTTTTCGGCATAGGCTTTACCCTATAAAAATAAATAAACACACCATAAAACATACCATTCACGAATTGTTTCTTAAAGCACGTGTGAAATTGAAGACAATATTATCTTATAGCGCATTCCACTGGCTGCACTGGCGCATTAATCGTTGTATGTTTGACACATCAATAGCGCGTTCCATTGGCTGCACGGGTGCAATATTTTTAGCACTGAGTGTCAAACGTGTACATCTTTACACACTGTATACACACTAAGTGTCAGAAATTTTGTACCAGTGCAGCCAGTGGAACGCGCTATTAGAAATAACCGCGTTATTAGAGAACACGATCACTAAGTATTCCCACCAATTACGGAAGGATTAACATTAAAAAAACAGACAACGTCGATTGAAGAATTACTGAACAAAAACGCACAAAGTCACTAAAGCAGGAAAACCCGCCATTAGAAAATTAACACAGAAAGTAACAATGAATCGGGAAGGACAAAAGTCGTCTTTCTTCGTTGGAAAACTTTAGATGAAATTCAATCTTTCAAGTTCGTTGTAGGACAAAACTACGTGATTAGGAGATATAGCGCCAAGTTACCTCGTCAAAGATGGACTTGAATTCCACAGCTGCTTCTTTAGAACTGAACTGGACGCGAAAAGTCTGCTGCTCCAGTGGTTCCTTGGCCCAATTCTGAGCTGACCAAACACACTCTTTGTCCGTCACCTTGAAGAAATATTTAGAATAACATAAGTATTATGACATATTAGACGACGACAGTTAATCGTACCTGCAACTGTGTTTCTATAGCTATGACACAATCACACAGTTCTTCACCCCGGTCATCTTTCATGTCGATACGGCAGCCCAGCATATCATCATCATAGAATATCTTCAGATCGCCTGTACCTCTCCAAACCCAGGAGCTCGGCTTCTCCAAAACAGACAGCGTAGCTCGTTTATCGAACATAACCGCGTGCTCTACATCCTCATAATCTTCATCGTCTTCATCATGTTCGTCATCATCATCTCCACTTTCGTCTTCCCCATCTTCCGTGCTGTCAGCGTCTTCTCTCACCTGGCTAAAACCGTTCTTCGCTACCGGCGGCTTCGTCAACCCACTTGCGCCTGTAAAATCCACTCTAGCCACAGTTTCCAACGCACGCTGGCTTTCTTCAAACTTCTCCTTGAATTCTTGGGCGATTTCCATATTCTGAGTCGGAAAACAAAAGGTTCAATGTACTCGATCACAACTTTCTCGACTCTAAATTACCTTAAATTTAATAGCGAATTGTTCAGGCTTCAATTCTCCCTCGGAAAAGTCCATGGCGTGCCAGCAATAGGCGGTTTCGGAAGTCGCCAACGGTGCTAAGGTCAATTCAGGGGTCAACATATGGTTACAAGCCAACTTGTGCACTTGCTCTCTCCGGAGCAATAACCGGTACGTGTTCTTGCCGGGATGCTTGAGAATCTTCATTTCCCCAACGCCTTTCTCTTTCCATTGCTTCGTATCCTTGTCGTATCTAAAGAGCTTCCCACGCTGGCAAAAAACTACGGATAGAAAACAAAGAAACCAGATTATAAACCAACAAAACTTTTTAACATTTTCCAAAGATTGCCACCTTTCTCCTCCTCTTCCTCCCCAGTTTTCACTTCGATGAGCTCTGGTAAGGGAACAATGGGTTCAAAATGAGGGTCATGGGTGACAACTTCCTCTTCGGCCCCCTCTTCTTCGCCCTCTTCCTCATCTTCGGCCGTTGTTTCCTTCACAGGGGTGGCAATCGCAGTCGTTTGTGAGCCAAACACCGGCACAGGAGTGGTAGCCCATGAAAACGTTTTCGTCGTACCTAAAGCAACGAATTCCCATCAACCATACAATTAGCATGATATTTACTTCCTCATAAAAAAAGTTGCAACTAAACTTGGTCAGTAAACGTGAACATAAAAAAGAGCCAAAATAAAGGCCTTTAAAATGTTTCCAAAACAAGCAACTCCGAGCAACAGCTACTTACCAAAGCCTGAGGGCTGTTTCGTTGCTAAGTCTGCAAAAGAGAGCGTGGAAACGGCGCTTTTGGAAAAATCAACGGAAGAAGTCACAACTGGTTTAGCTGGCGCTGACATGCTTGTGCTTAACGCTGATCCAAACTTGAATTCCAGTTTAGTGGATGGAGTTTCAGCTTTAGCACCCACGTTTTCATCTAATTCACAGCCTGGGCAGCCAGGACAGGGTGGAGCCTCCAAATAAGAGTAGAAGTTGGGTGGGAGTTTTAATGCGACGGCTTTCTGTCTCAATTCTTCAGACACCTGCTTTACGTGCACAATTTGGATCTCATCTAAACCCGCAAAAATTATTAGAACACTTTTTACACTCAAGTCGCTCAAAAAAACTCAACCATACCTTTCTCAGTAGAAGTTTGGTGTGTGGGAGCAGCTTTACCACTTAAAACAGCCTAAGAAAAAAGATATTAGTTATCTTGTAATGTAAACTAAGTGACGTGGATGTTTACTTGGGCTTTATCAATGGCATATTTGAAATCTTTCCCAACATCAGCGCTTTTGAAGCGCACAACAAATTTTTCTTGGGTGGGTTCTGCTTCCGAGAAGTCTTGAGAAGCCCAGAGCCACGAACGGTCGTCTTTAGGCAAGAATTTCAAGTCCGGGGTCAACAAATGGTTCAAGCAAATCTTCAAGATCTGTTCTCGTCTCATCAGCAATCTAAATAGAAAATACAAAACAAACCGAACAAAACATCAGTACCAAACCTAAAACACAAGTAACGAGATTTTACCTGATCTTATGGGTAACTTTGTGTTTTAATAACTTGATATCTCCAAGTCCTCTTTCTCTCCATTCTCCTTCAGAAAACCTCAATAATTTCGCTCGATGGCTAAAAAGCACTTCTTCGTCCTCTTCCCCAGTTTTAACCTCCACTTTGGCCGGCAAAGGAATAACAGGCTAATAGAAAATAAAAAATATAATTAAGGAAAATCCTTTTTTTTGTTAAATCTATTAATATATAAACATAAAAATGAAGAAAAAATGTATAAGCAACAATAATGACTAGGAATACTCATTAGAACAAATTAAAGAAATAATCTACAAAAAGTAGTCTACAAAGTGGTCTATAAAGTAGTCTACGAAGTAGACTACAAAAAGCGGAACTTTTTAAAATAAGAAAAACTAGCTAAAGAAAATGAAAATAATTCATTTAAAATAATACAAAAAAATACTCACTTGGAAGTGAATGTTGTCCCCGGTTCCATCATCTTCATAATATTCATTCTCGCTGCTTACAGATACATTAGGAGAACGCCCCTGTACCGCAGACGTATCTGGTTTCTTTGGAGACAACGCGAAGTTGAAACCACTAAATGAAGGCGTCTTTGCAGCAGTGGGGGTCGTGGTAACTGCAGCTTGGCTCAACGAGAAGCCAAACCCGCTCGTAGCGGAGGCTTGGGTAGACAAACTAGCAGGCAAACCAAAGGTAAATCCGCCTCCAGGTTGAAAGGAAACTTTGGCAGGGGCAGCTGGTGGTGGTTGGGACTCTGTCGTGCCAGGTTTGATCGTTTCGCAGGCTGGACAGCGCGTTTTATCTCCGGCGTTGCGAGTATAGCAGCCTGGACACTCCCACGATCCTTGAGCAGGTTTAAACAGCTCCGACAAGGACTTTGGCAAAGGTTCTACCTTGGCAGCAGGCGTTGGAATGGCTGCATCAGATTTCAAATCTTTCAGGTTCTTTAAATCTTCTTGGGCTTTGTCTAAGGCTTGTTTAAACTTCTTAGCTTGTTCTTCTGTCTTGAACTTGAGCGCGAACTTCTCCAGGACGCCCCCTTCTTCAGCGAAATCTTGCGCAGCCCATGTCCAGGCCCGAGTCGAAGTTTGGAGCGCTTTCACGCTCAGATCAGTCGTCACTCCATGGTTCAAGCAAACTTTGAAGATCTTGACGAATAACAGGAATACAAATCGTTAATAAAGCTCCTTTAATAGTCGCTCAAGGTTGCAATTGTTGTTTACCTGTTCACGTCTCATAAGGAAACGAACTTTGCCAGTCACTTTATGCTTTAGAATCTTAAATTCGCCCACACCACGTTCTTTCCATTCCTTGGATTCGCTGACGTAACGGTATAAAAACGCTCGGTCTCCAAACAACTTTTCTTCCTCCTCCTCTCCTACTCAAGAAAATCACGAATTAAAACCGAACATTACAAGACGCAATCCACACACAATCAAAATCTTATTCACGCACAATCAAATTAAAATAGGACATAATTTAACTAGGAAAAACCAATCATAAAAACTAAAATACAGTAGACGCCGCTTATTGTGATCACGTTTGTCAAGCGAATATTGATTCGATTAAGCAGAGATTCTAATAACCGAAAATTGAAAATATGTACCAAAGAAACGAAGCATCGTCTACTTTTTGACACTTTCCCACACGTTTCCTGTTTCTAGGTTCACTACACCCACTATCGTTTATTTTGTAACGATTTCTTTTGTGATTTCAAAGTAATTTTTACCTGTTTTTACTTCCACCATGTCAGGCAAGGGAATTACTGGTTTAAATTCAGCGGTAGGCACAAACTCCACAGCGTCCCCTTCTTCTTTGCTTTCAGCTGTCGTTTCCTTATCCTTTTTCTCGGGTTTATCGACACTGGCAACAGGAGTTACCGCACCGCCAAACACAGGCGCTCCAGCACCTTGGAATCCCTATTAAATCCAAATTCAACAACCAATTCTCTTAAAAAATCCATGAATTCAAGTTCTACTTTACCCTGAAACCTGTGTCCGCTTTAAAGCCTGTCTGGGGCGATTCTTTAGCCAAAGCTGAGAACAGATTCTCTTCCTTCTTCTCCGCAGTCGAAGTAGCATTGCCAAAGGAAAAGCCCGCAAAGGGCGAAGGAACCGAAGTGTTGTTCACTTTAGCAGGTTCTTCTTTCTTGGTCACTATTTCAGTCGGTTTTTCACTCGTTTTAGGGCTCGTTGTAAAGCTCAATCCCCCGAAGGAGAATTTGCTTGCTTCTGGGCCCGCTGAAGACGTTGAAAAGGGAACAATAGATTTGCTCGCTGGGATTGTGACAGTCGTAGATTCTGACACTGGTGCGGTTCCAGAAGTGCTGAACGTCGGCGGCTTAACGACCGCCGTTGTTGCAGGCAAACTAAAGGAAAACGGCGACGCGGAAGAGACTGGCTGACCTAAAGTGTTTTCTGCCGTCGCAGTCATGGTTTTCGGCAAACTGAACGAGAAAGAAGGACCCGTGCTGGCTGTCGAGGCGGTTGTCGTCACTTGGGTGACTCCAAACAGAAATTTAGGCGCTGCAGCAGTGCTCGCAGGTGTCACACCAAATTTAAAGCCGCCAGAAGTACTCCCGGCAGTTGTAGTTGCCGTAGAAGGTGCTGCAATGGCAGACGGAGTCGGAGCAACACTTGGAATACCAAACTTGAAGGGTTGAGGGGCAGCAACAGGTTTAGCAACTAAGAAAACTTAACTTTATTCCCTTTTCGGGCGAAAAAAAATCTTAAAAAGTAGAAATTACCAGGTTCAGAACCAGGTTTAGGTGTTTCACAAGCAAGGCAGATATTATTGTCAGGCTTGTTAGTAACGTAGCAGATTTCACACGTCCATGAGCCCACAACAGGCTTAAACGCAGCTCCCCAGCCCTATACAAGCAATTTAGGATTAAAACTTGAACAAATACTTCGAAATTATGTCTTACTACTGCCTTTGTCTCAATTTTGGTTGCAGTTTCTTTCGGTTCCGCCTTCTTTTTCTCGGTTGGAACCGCTACGGTATCCTGGGCTAAGCTCTGCGCCTTCTCGAAAGCGGTTTTGAACTTGTGGGCCTGCTCAGAGGTCTTAAAACGGGCGCAAAACTGTTCCAATTTAGCATCGCCATCTGCGAAATCAGGTGCTGCCCATAAGAAGGCGGTGTCGAGTCCTTGTCTGGGCTGTAGCTTCATTGCTTCCGTGATGAAGTGATTGGCGCAGATTTTAAGGACTTGTTCCCTTCGCATGACCAGTCGCGATTTATGGGTACTTTCATCGTGTAAGATTTTCAGTTGGCCAACTCCGCGCTCTTTCCACTCCTTGTCTGTGAAACGGTACAACTTGGCTCGTTCTTCAAATAACAGCGTTTCTCCTTCTTCGCCTGTTTTTACTTCCACCAAATCAGGCAAAGGCACAATGGCTTTGAAATCTGCACATGCTTCGTAGTTTTCTTCCTCCACGTATCCTCCATCTATAAAAAAAAATGAGATCCGATTGGTAAAGATTACCAACGCAAAGTAAGAACGTTATACCTGAACCAGCAGAAACTCTATGAGCTCGAGGACTGCGTGCAGCAGTTTTGGTGCTTGGCGACACTGCAGTGACTGCAGCATCTTGGCTTCTCAAGGGACTGACGGCGGAGTACTTCGGCTCGGGTACAGAAGACAGCAATCCTTGTGTCGTTAAGGGCATGGCTGTAGGCGTGTTGAGTTCCAAAGGGGCCGATTTGGGAGTCGAAATGGGCTGCGTAGAAGGAAAGGATGTGGCTCCTGAAATGGGGGTTGGTTGCGGCGAAAAGGCGATTTGGAACGGATGAGGAGCAATGACAGGAGTTGGAGTAGGTGTGATAGCAACAGGAGCAGGAACCACGCCTAATCGATGCTGTGGCGGAACTGTAACGCTAGGTAAGGGTTGCGCAGGCGTAGAGATAGGTGGGAGCTTGTCCGACACTGTCATAACCACATTAGCTGGAGGCTGAATTGGCTACAGAAAAGAGTAAAAAGAATTAGGCTATATTCATTTCCAAGTTCAAATATTACTTTAGGAGGCTGAACCAAAGCTGCAGTAAGCAAAGGAGCCGGTGTCGGAGCACGAATGACGGGTGACTGTGGTGGCGGGATTACGGGCCTTACAGGCGTGACTGCCATTTGGGGCAAAGGAACTCCGTAATAATCACTAGAAAAAGAAAGAAAGTTGATTATTTACGTTTAGTACTCATTCATGTAAAATCGCAAAAATTAAAAAATGCTACAATCATGGGAAAAAAATATTAAGGGAAGTAGACGCAAGGACTTTGTTCCCGACAAAAAGACGCCGGGCCCCGACACAAGGACGCCAGGTCCATAATCTTCTAAGGGATTAATAGAATTTGGAGTTTAAAAAGTCTCTGCTAATTAATTAAGCGCCAACGAGATTAGAAAGTGCTTGAGCCGTATTAAAAAAATACGTCATAAGGACTCCGGAAACCGACAGAAGGACGCCTAACCTAACCAAACCTAACACCGAGCAAAGAAATTTTAACTCGACATTCTATTGGTCCCTTAAAAGATTATGGTCCTGGCGTCCATCTGTCGGGTACACGAGTCCTTTTGTCGAGTCAGTCTTGTGTCGCGTTGCCAATATTACGAGTCCAGTTAAACATAAAAAGGAAGATTTTTAATTTTCTTACTGTGGATGAGCATAGAGTCCAGGAGCAGCTGTAGGGTACATGCCCATGGGCGACGCAGTGGTCATGAAGGGTGGGCGTGGTACTACTCCATGCATAGGGAATCCTAAGTTTATCATAATTTTAATTTCATAATGCTATGAGAAATTCTAGCTAGTTAATATGGTACCAGGTAGAGCAGGAGGAACATAGCCAGGATATGGCCAATTTGCATATGCTGACCAAGGATGAGCTTCTTTCTCTTGTCCTTTCAAACCCTTGGTCTTTCCAGCAGCACTGCGTCCTGCTGGGCCTGCGCCTCTTACCGCTGCTACGGCTGTAGATGGCTCAGGCTCGAAATCTTCTTCCTCCTCCTCTTCTTCTTCAGCTTCTTCGCCGTAATCCTCGTCATCTTCATATACGTAGTCGTCCAACGACTTGCTTTCGTCGAAGTGCTTGGATTTGGTCACTTTCGTCTTCAATAACTTGGTCTGCTTCTCTAGTTCTCCTTTCTGGCTCTCCAACAATCCCTTTTAAGTCACAAATGAATCAGTTCCACTTTATTAGGAACACTTTCTAGAAAATACCTTAACTTCCGTCACCATGATTTTCAAATCCCTCAATTCCTCCAAAATGGTCTTGTTAATATGTTCTTGCTGATGTACCACTTGACGTAATTGTGCATCCAATCGCTCAGGACTTGGCCTTGCCTCCTATTATTATAATAAGAATTATATAATAATAATAATATATTAATAATATTAAAAATTCACCGGTCATAGAATAAAACCGACCCCGAAATCGAGACATTTTGTAACTTAATTTACCTTTATTGTAGTCTTACTTAAGAAAAAAATCTTTAAATTCTTAATCTATATAGACTAAAGCAAAAAAAATCGAAAGAAAGCAAATACAATACCGCTGGTGTAGTATAGATGTCATCAGGCGAAACTTTGCCATTCACACTGTGGTAGGTTTTAGGCCCACGTGGCGTGGACATGATTGGCACCGCAAAAGACGCATCAGATCTTCGACTTCGCATTGTCGTATACAGCAAACTTTCATCAACGTCTTCGCGGACTCCATTTCGGGCCAAACTGATGTTGGTCTGGGTGTTTCCCATATTTACCGACATCTGCTCCACTTCTTCAAGGGCTGATGCTAATACTTCATTCAGGGGATGATCTCTTCCGCATTCTATAAATTCAAAACGAAGAGAAAACAAAGGATACAGTAAATATCTTCCTTTAGAACATGAACCAGAATCAAACCTGGACTGCGTAAACGATCCAAGGTCAGATACAAGGCTTCCTGAGCCCGGGTCAGTAACACGGCCAAGTGCCCTTGTCTGGAAGGCGTGGTTTCGGTCTGGGAAACCATTTCCTTGTAAATCATGGCTACATGGTAGGAAGCATAAGGCGATTTCATGCCTTCGAACGCTTTCATAGCCTCTTCAAGCTTGTTTGTACGCCAGGCATGGCACGCGAGGAAAAACGTGGCTCCTTCAAGATACTCTGTGCTCAATTCCTTTTTAGGGTATTCGAAAAGAACGTCTGAATTCTGTTTTGGTTGGTAGACACGGTTTTTGGAGTCCAAAACGGCTCTGTAGAACCTGGCTGCATGGTTTTCGATAGCTTTCAAGTGCTCAGGGGCCAGCAAGGCTTGTTTTAGGGCCGTGGAATGAGGAAAAAGACCCAAAGTTGGGCAACTTTGATGAACTTTGATGGCCAAAGTTCTCGCAAGCTGCAACAGCAAATGTGGTGACAACTGTTGCGAACTGGCAGGACCCATTACCCTTACTACCTCCAAGCCGCGTTGTAAAACACGTCGTAACTCGCTCACGTGCTCTCGAGCCATATTATTTGTCAATTTCACGCAAGCGTCCCACCTAAATCAACAAATTCCAATCCGTTGAACCAATTCTCTCCATTTAAAAAAAAAAAAATTTTTTTTTTGCAAATTTACCATTGCTGTTGGCTTTGAGAAACCAACGACTGCGTCACGACAGCTGGCATCAAGGGTTGTTTATGAGCCAACTGGACAGCATTCTCTCGTTCTGCAGCAGCGCATAAAATGGACGAATAGATGAAGGTGTTCACATCAAGTTGGCACAAAGAATCTGGAGTAACGCTGTTCCACGGTGCGGTGCTCAAAGGCAAAGTTTTCATGAATGGTAGATTAGGGCAAAAGTGACAAGCGAACGCCGGGGACTCGTAATGCTCGTAATAACGCAGCCCTAGCCACGTGACATCATGCAGGGTTTCTTCGTACTCCATACATTCTAAAACAGAAACTATGAATTACTTTGGTCACAACTTGGAGCCAATATTACCTTCGTCAGCATTGGACACTTCGATAAAAGTTGGAAAAGCTGAGATAGGAGTCAAGAAACCAGAATCTTGGAGAAAAAACGAGCTCTGATCTTCTTGTCGGAATACAGCCTAACATGTGATAAGTATTGTAAAAAATATAGGGAAATATGACAAAAAGTTTTACTTCGTAAAGACTTTTCCGACCATGTTCGTTGAAAATGGTGGTTAACGCATCCGTGACTGACTTTCCTTCGTCTCGCCGGTAAGAAAGTAAACAATGACCTGAGTAAATAACACGCATTAACATATCATGTAAAAAAACAAAAACTTTGTTTGTACCTGCTTGGCTTATTCGATATAAAGCAGACTGTCTCCATGCTCGATATTCCTTCTGTTTAGTCTCGTTGGCTTGGGCATACCATAACTGAGTGATTGAGAACGGTTTGACGTCAAAAGCTTTGAGTAATGATGCGGCTGCGTACTTCTTCTTCTCAGAATATGAATCATCCTTCTAAAAGCAGTTCGTAAAATGGAGTTTCAATGTGTATCTAATTATTATTTTTGGTCTGCGGATTTAGGGACGCTTACAGTCTGGTGGAACAAGACGGAGGCCATAAGCAAGTAAAGTTGGCCTTTCATGTGTTCAAGAAACACTTTCCAGGACTCATCGCCAGAGATTTGCTGAGCCCGTACCAATTTCTGATCCAAACTAGAAAGCAATATACAATTGAAAATTTATATTTCTGTTAACAGGTGCCGCTTACCGTCGTAGGTCTGTAATTACATCTCTTAGAGCGAAGCGGTGACCTTTCAAGTCTTGGGCAATGGCTGCAAGTTTCAACGCAACCACTCGTTCCAAAGCGTTCAAGTACAAAATAGAAAAGGTGGAGTTTAACTCTCCCGCCTTTTCGTCTTCATATGCCTAAAATAAAGAATTCAAGCAATTATACAATAAACAATTAAGCCTTTGTCTTAATATATATTAAACGTAACGTTGAGCTTACTTGGCACGTTTGAGCAATGCACAAGTACCAGGACAAATCACGCGGGAATGGTCTTAAATTTTCGACCTTTAACGCATGGTCCAATGCAATTTTCGTCTTTTTGTTGCTGACATGAAGCTGGATTAACTGAATCCTTAAGCCAGAATCAGCTGGGCGAGACGATACCTCGCCTAATATATATAGAATTTCGTTTGATGTGTTTCGCATTTTATTTTCTGTAAATTTTTGTAATATAATTTTACTTATCAACATATTTTCCATCTCAGCTTGCTTTGCTGGGCTGGAAACCGGTACTAAACGCTGTTGTAACTGGAAGTAGGCACGCGGCTTGGGTGTCAGAGTTTCGGCTTTCTCAAGCCAGAAAGAATCTCTTTGCTCATTGGGCGGAAAATGCGAAACCAGTTCAACAACTAGCACGTGCGAGTGAATGTTTACTGTATTATAAAACCAGTATTTGCATGTTTCTAATCCCTTACTTTTAATGAGGAGATCTTTTTGGACGTTATCCAACTCGAACGAACGCTTATAATGCTCAACGGCAGCTTCTTTATCGCCAGACGCTTCTGCAATTTGTCCAGCTAAGCGATGTCCAGGTGGAGACTTGGGTTTAAAGTCCAGAAATTTCACCAAATGCTTCCTGGCTAGGCTGTATTCTCCGACACCACAATACAGGCGGGCAACAGTGAAATCTCGAAGCTTTCGCTGTTAGAAAGGGAAACATCAAAGAGCAATAGTTTTAAATTATATGCAAAAAGTATCACTGTACTGCTGGCCTTAGCCATGCATGAGCTAATTGTGTTAGAAAGTCATGGTTCAAGTTAACTTAAACGCTTCGTGAATCATGGCGCGCTTCCACAGGTCCCCCGCTTGGACTCCTTGTTTACCCCGGCAAGTCCAAGTTATTAAACGTAATCTTACCTCATTTTCGTCTTTGATTTTCTCCAAACTCTCACTCACGTACTTATCCACATCTTTCTTGGTACGAAGCATAGTGTTTTGTTCCTTTTTGCATTAAAAATCACACATAAAACCCCTCAACGCGTGAGCAGCAGGTTTGCTGCCAACGACTTTTTCGCAAACGTCATTCGGACAACCAAACTGCGATCAACGAATCTCAGCAGCACTCTCCGAATGAAGGTCGTTGTTGCCGTAGCGATCAATAGCTAACTACGTAAACTCCACGCAACAGCAAATGCACCGCTTGTTTACGACGGTGAGATCCTCGTGGAAGCGAGTAGTTTCTGTTGTCGATCATTATATCTACCAGCCAGTCTTTAAAATGAGTCAAGGCAGTACCCAAGAATGGAAGCCCAACGAGGGACTAGTATCCGTCCTTACTGGCATGGGAATTAGTCGTTTTTCAGCCGAAAAGGTAATTTACCGTACTGTACTTTTCTGTTCTTCCGTCTATACGTTCACGTGGTGACACGTGCTAATCCGTCCCTTAGCCTTACCTTGCACCCTTGATCCCTTTATCTATCGTATTAATAGGAGCCCTTTATATATATTTGACCTATCCTTAAACAACAATTGCTCTTAATCGTTCAGTAGAATTTATCGAATGCTTCTAAATGTGCGTGTTAGGGTCTATTTTACACTGGAAACACATCTGCCGAATTGGCTGCAGCTTGGGTATTTGATAACCCAGCTGCTGCAAATATTCCACTAAGTCCTGTGGAAATTCAAGCGCAGATGTTGGGCAAGGAATCGGACGAATCAGATAGAGATGATAGTGACGAAGGATACGAACCCCACAAAATGGTCTATGTGGTTAATATGGAGCTTGGGATGGGCATTGGGAAGGTCGCAGCTCAGGTTTGTAGATTTTGATGACTTTTTTTAAATTTTTAGTAGTAAAATCTATTATCAAGGTGGCACATGCTACGTTGGGACTTCATAGGTTATTGATGAATGATAAAAAGCATGAGGAAAGCTTAGGTCTCTGGGAAGCTATGGGGTAAGTTTAATGATAATGAGTAAAAACATGTATAAATTGTAATTATTATAGGGAAACGAAAATAACTTTGAAAGGAGAAAATACGCAACAACTCCTGGATTTGCAGAAAGTAGCAGGGGAACAAGGTTTACCTAATTATTTGGTAAGGGACGCAGGCAGAACGCAAATAGCAGCTGGTTCCATGACGGTTCTTTCAATATTTGGCTCGCACACTGCAGTCAATAGGGTTACTGGAAAACTGAAGTTACTTTAGCTTTAATTTCGACTATGTATCTCACTTATAATACACTTCACTGTTAAATTATCCTGTTGTATTTTCATCGGGTAACACGAGGGAAGCATAACGTTCAAAAGTTGTATCACGTTAATTTAAAAAAAATATAAATGCTTTTGAACGAAAAGTAGTCAAAAGATGATTTCACGAAGTCCTAAAACAATATGCATTATTGAGCGAGGCTATAGCTAATTTTCGGAAATGTAAAAATAAAAAAATACCTTTCAGTCTTATCCACTTCGAACATTGGTCCGTGGCCAGGTACTATATAATCTGCCATTGAAAGAATCAGGTTTCTAGAGCGTTCTTGTCGTTCAGGATCAACACTGCCGCCTTCCGAGCGCCAAATTGAAGGATCTTTGATGTCCTCCTCTCTCTCAAATATATCCCCTTGTAGATACAAAAAAATTAGACAAGGTCTGAAAATCATTTGATCTTACCTGCAACCACGACTACTCCCATGTCTTTCGTTTTAACTATAACACTGACGTCATCAGATGTGTGGCCAGGAGTTGGAATTACATCTAAACCCATGGCTATCCTGAACGGTTGACCTATATACACACATTCGACTAGGGTTAGCTAATTTAAAAGCAAGTGTATCACCTTGGTCGAAGGGGTGAAAATAGTACGTGTCTTTGAAGGAAATGCAGTAGCCCACAATATGCTTGGCATTGGTGAACAAATTATTATTCCCAATATGATCAGAATGACCATGGGTGCAAACTAAAAATTGGACATTTTCCGGTTTCACACCTTTCGAAGCCAATCCTATAAATAAGAGGATTGTGTAATAATTTTAATTCGGAGTTTTTGAATTTACGTTCGATAAGAAATTCCTTGTCCCAAGGGGTCATCGTATCTACCACCACATTTAATGTCCCATTCGTGATTAACACGCAACTAGCATTTGCCGAAGCAGTTACCAAGCCAACTTCGTCGGGAGCATGAATGGTAGAATAGCCTTCATGTAAAACATGTACCATAAATGCTTCTTCCATTGTTACTGGGTACGCGCGCGTTTACACAAACATGCTTGCCTTCTCATGGGCAACTGGGCGGGGCAAAATCTTAAAACTGAATAATGAGTCTGCGAATTGTTTCAATATGCGGTTTCTCTTACAATCTATGACTTTTTTGGTGTTTTGTTAAATTTTAAAATCTCCATGAAACCAAGACTTAATGGGGTTTGGAAAAGACTTTTTCCGTTTTCCGAACGATTTCAAATAATGAGCTTGCTAGTACTAATGAACGTAAGGTCGTTTTTCCGGGGCTCGTGACCCCATTCAATATTTGTTTTGGGGGGTAGGGGACATGCCAACCCTGGGCTATTTCTACTTACAAACCTAATCTGACTTGGCTATTCCAAACTTCCTCTCGTGTTTATAAACACCTATAGGAACCATAAAAATGGAGAAAAAAAATTACGAAAACGATACAATGCCAAGAAATGGAATTTCGCCTTTATTGATGCATTATCCACACCTTCATACAGTGGTCTTTTGTTTCCTGTGGGATGTGACTTATACATTAAGCAGGCTATTTGCTTTTTTTGCCAATAAGTAGGCTGTCATGTAGCTTGCCCACTGCCGATTCCACGAGATCTTGTAGTAATACACCGTTGCTGTCGAAAAAATTAGCTACAGACTTCTGGAACTGGGCTTCCCGTTGTTTGCCTGTTTTTCCGTCCCGAAATACAAGAACAAATGTGTATTTGTCATCATACCTTTAGAGATAACATAATTAGTGTCTAGTTTCAATAGGATTTTTAAATTTATTTATGTTTCACCTCTTCATTGATGAACTAGCTTCCCAGACGTTGTCGTTTCCAGCAGAATCTTTGGAATTAGCTATTACGAAAATGCCTTTTTCCATTAAAGTCGTATACAAGGTAAGGACGCCCATAAGTACGAAATAGGACGAAACACATACAAGGAGAACCAACCTAACAAGATTGTTGTTAAATGTTTATCATCTTCTCTAAACATACACAAAATAACGTTACTTGGACTGGGGGAATGGATAAAGATAGTCCCAGAGCAATGCAAACATGGCAATGCCCACAGCCAGGGAGCAGATCACTAACCTTCCATCAACAAGCGAAAAGTTCTCAGTATATCCATACTTCCCAATCAAAACCTAACCCAAAATGAATCCCAAACAATGAGAACAAACCTCAGTTATCAGAAAAATTCAATAAAGAAATGGCCTTACTTCTTTAACCGCATCATCTAATGCATTCTTTACTGCTCCACCATCCCATTTATTAACCTTAATAACTTTAGGGCCCTCGACCTAGAAACTGTAGTGTTAACTATACAAAATCTAAAAGCTCAATACAGTAACTTACTTCCTCTTTACCAGACATGTTTAACAAAATTGCAGCGGAGCAAACCCCTCTACTAAATAGCCACAAATCTACCAACCAGCGCCACACACGAAAAGACGCGGGAAGTTCAAATCCTTCGATGTTTTGCCACCAAATAGGACTTTCTGCAGTAAAGCGAGAAAGAGATTAAATAATCCACATTACGGAAGATCTTAGGGAAGGATATAAGACATTGGAACAATTTGTTATTTTATTTCGACGTGTCATGTTTTCCTGTAATTAATACAACAATCAAGCATCCACTCAAAAGCCTTCCAGAATGATAGGATATTACACAAGTACAAAATTGGCACGGCAAAAAATGATTCAAAGCTACAGACGTTATGTCAAGTCTATAATTGCCTGAAGAGTGTGTTCCTACATTTATACATTATAATTACAAGACAAATCTTGTTCTTTTTCTTTGTAAACTTGTACTGCACTGCGGTACACCTGAAATACCGTGTGTCGTGAACCTGAAACAAACTTTGAAGCGCAACATGATCCATTAGAAAAATCCAATGTCTTGATTACACGGATTAATTACTGCCTTCGGATCCTGAAGGGCGTATTTCCGCAGTTTTAAAAAGTTTAAACTGTCAAAGAGAGCAAAAACAATGCGATGGTCCCAACAAACAAAACCTATTGCTAAGTTCCACTTTTCCCACGACTGCAAATCTGTCCATCTCGGTTTTGCCTGTTCTATGCAGTACATTGACAATCCTCAATAAGGCTTAGGGCCTAAACTTGTTTGTCATTTAATAGTTTACAGTTACGGAGTGTAGTCAAGCTGACTGACTAGAGCAAAGGCAACAAAATTGTTTCTAAAAAAGTTATGATATATCCTTTTTTCGAAACCCTCCCTAATTGTCTGCAGTTTAACATGTTTACACTTTTTAGTCCGGGCTCTCGTTTCTGTTTTTAAGAACACAAAAAATCAGAATCAATTAATAAAGAACAAACATCGGTCCTGGATTCGAGTTGAGCTAAACCGTTTTTCGATTTGGAGGCGATCAAAACGTTTCCACTAAAGAACCAGAGTATTTACATTGTACAACGTTGCTAGTCTTTTAAGCTGCTTTCTTCAAATTCCCTTTTGTTCTCGGGTCCCATTAGAACATATTGCCAATCCACATGACAACAATAGGGACCAAATAAGTGGTCAACGCCTTGGCAGGTGTTATTTCTCCTGTGGTTCCTCGTTGGCCAGGTGCTGCTCCCGTATTGCCGCCGCCAGAACGCGACTGATCCTGGTCTTCTCCTCGGTCAGGCTTGGGCGTGTTATTGAAATCAATATCGTCTTCCTCGCGCAAACCAGGCTTGACATTCGGAGGCGGAACAGGCGGCCTCGCTCCTCGGTGTATGTCTCTATCATCTTCGTCTTCGTCATCAGTATCGTCATCATGTCCATCGCCTGAACCTGATCCTGATCCTGAACCGGGAGCCCAATCACCTTTTTTGTCCCAGAAAGAACCACAATAAATGTTTTACACTAATAGCATGATCTTTTCTTAAGCAACTTTACCATCAGTCCAATCTACGTCAATCCCGTTGTACGCATTCTCCAACTTATTGACGATACGTCTCAAGTTCAAGATTTCATCATTGACTAAAGTCTGGGCTCGGGGGTCCAAATTTGCTGCTACTAAGGCTTCACTCATGGCATTTCCATTCCTTAGAAACCAAGAAAGCAAAAGTTGAAAGCCTTTTTCTTTCTCACAATATAACCCAATTTCATCTTACTTGGCTTGTTCACTGCCATTCCAACAGTTGGCATCCAAGGCACCAACTTTCTCGTGACTGCAAACTTGATGAGGAAGCCGGCTCCAGACTCCTTTACTGGATTTCACCTACATCAGAAGAGGATCCCCGAAGGACGGGAAAGGAAGGTTAGATCCAAAAGCGAGAAAAGAATAGAGTAAACAATTTGTACCTTTTGCTTGATATCCCGCACGAGTCGGTCCAAAGACGTTCCAGCGGCGGTCGTGGGCCTGCTTCCGGTGGGCTTATCAAACCGGACAGGTTCGAAATTGAGTTTCGAAGCTTCCCGTTGGCCCAGGCGCGGGGTTCCGCAACCTCTGAAAACTTTCTGAGTAACGTCATAGCCACTCTCTTGGAAATTCATGATGGCATCCGAAATCTTGATATCGATGGTGCCTACCACCAGTTCAATGTTAAATGGACCCAAGAGTCGATCTGCCACTTTCACCAAGGCATCTGCAATCAGAGAAGATGAAAATTCCATGATCGAAAAATAAATCCTCTCATTTTAAAAATTTATTTTTACAAAAGCTTACCAATATAGTTATCCCACTCGGTTCCAAAGTCATTATGATATGCTAAACAACCTTTGAGGACATTCATACAAAGAATGTTGCAAGGTTTCAAATCAGACAATCCGCGGCACGCAGGGCAGAAGGACATTTTCATCAAGGCACGACTGCACTCCGAATTCGGGTTGATCTATTCGCCCATTAAAAAAAAGCCAAATAATAGATACCATCAATTTCACAAATCTTTCACAAATTTGTATCTTAACAATGTGAAAACGTTGTCATTAAATTGTCAAGGTCCTATTTTTTTAATACCCGTAAGGCAACATGATTTATCCGTTCCACAACGAGACCCCCATGTGCTGAGGTTCAAGACGTAAAGTACTGGGTATAAAAAGCCAAGGCATCCTATTGTTATTGTGTCTCACCCTTTCAAAAATTTCACGCTCGCTGAGACACCATGAGCAAAGGAGAGGAGAGAATTCTAGCGTCGTTCTAAGAGCGACTTCCCCAACCTTTTCCCCTCAGCTGAGGCACTTGTGCCTATTTTTGGGGCCAACAAAGGAACTTTTCTGGTCAACAAGGAAGGGCAGCTTGGGTGAAACGAAGAAAAGACCACGCTATGGTGTCTCCATAAATTGAGATGACTAGGAGATCCCTCTAGTCACGCTAACCTCATCCATCTCGCTGCATGTCGCCTGGGACGCATGCAAAGGGCTTCGCATTTCATTTGCCTCGTTTTTACCTTGCATTGGCCGTTCACTGTAACCCCTACAGGTGTTTCACTACAAACCCCTCTCCTCTTTTCGAGCGTTTGAAAAAGTCAACACCTGCACGCCTTGTATAAAAACGCTATAAATGCACATCAAAAGGTTTCGAGGGGAAAATGTCTTACCGCCAAAACTTTGTTAATCACATCGCGCCCGATGCCTAACGCTTGGGCAAATGTTCTAGTGGCAATGAAAGAACGCTTCACTTGCAAAGATAATTTCTTGGGCACGTCTCCAAATGGCTTCAACTCTTTCATATGTTTACTCACGCATCCAAGGTAGCTGTCAACAAAAACCATACATTAGGATCCACACACAATTGAGGGAAAAGAAGACAGACACAAAAACATCAAAGTACATTCAAAGCACTTTCGCTTAGCGCGAAAGAAATT